>VMDO01017065.1:21697-46043 GCA_007922755.1 Pedetes capensis | reverse complement strand
CTTCTGCAAAGACTGGGACCCATTGCAGATCTTTCCCCTTCTAAAAGACACAAGAAGCTGGGCATGGTGACACATGCCTGTAATCCCAGCACTCAGGGGGATCCTGAATTCCAGGCCAGCATGGGCTACATAGATCATGGCTTAAATAAATAAGTTAATTAATAAAATAAAAATAAAAGGTATCAGGCCTTGCCAATTCCTTTTCACTGATGATCTACTCTGTCCCCGAACTATATTCTACATACATTACTTCATTTAATCTTCACAATCAAACTATTCCTGAATTCTCTCATTGTATGTACAATTTTGCCTGCAGCTGTAGCCCTGTGGCATCCAATCCTGTCAGATTTCGGAAGCTAAGCAGGGTCGGGCCTGGTTAGTACCTGGATGGGGGACAGCCTGGGAACACCAGAAGCTGTAGGCTTGGGAGAAGGACCTGGCAACCCCCTCCCAAAAAAATCAATCTGCCATTGAAAACCCTATGAACAGCAGAGAAGCACTGACAATAGTGTTTCCCCTGTTGTACAGAGGGTCGCTATGAGTCGGATACCGACTCGACGGCACCTAACAACAACAACAACAACAACATGTACAATTTTGCTTTCCTTGATGGTCCTTATTCATCATTCCTTTTTTTTTTTTTTTTTTTTTGCGGTACTTGGGGGTTGAACCCATACATTGCAAGTGCTCCACCACTGGGCTGCACCTCTAGCCCATTGTTTATTTTTTATTTTTAAGCCAGGGTCTCACTAAGTTGTGCCGGCTGCCTATGTCCTCAAACTCATGATCCTCCTGCCTCTGCCTCCTGAGTTGCTGAAATTATAGATGTGCCACTGCAACCAGTTTTCTTCTTGTACAGAGTAACTTCCTTTGAAGAGCCCATCGAGGGCTTCCCTTCACATCCTGACAACACTTAAGGACTCTTGCATCTCTAATCTGTTATCCAGTTAATTAGTATCATCTCTTTCTGGGAGGAAGTGTTCCCCAAAATAAAATAGTAATAATACTATCATTATCATTATTATTTTGCAGTGCTCAGGACCTGACACATGCTAGGTAGGCAACCTGCCACTCGATTACATCACCAGTCCCAATACTATTATTTTTACTATTATTATTACCAGCAATAATAGCAATAGTATAGGTTCCCCAAAGCACTTCAAGTAATAATATTATTATTACTAGTAATAATATAGTATGGGCTCCAAAAACCTCTGGAGAAATTTTGGCCCAGGATTTAGGTCCCCACGTCTCTCAGGAGAACATGAGACGTGCACTCTCCACCTCTTTAGGATCTGAGAGTTCTTCTAAATCCTGTTTCCAGATTCTGATGTTTCTTCACAGGTCTTTCTGCGCTGGTCCAACTGGGCTTTGAGCGCTGCTATTCTAAGACCTACTTGGTTTCCCTCTGCAGGGCATGGATCTCATTGATTTCCATTTCCTTACTCCCAATTCCGTCTCTTTGGTAGATGTTTCCAGAAGTTCTGTGAGTTCCAGATTTGTTCCAGGAGCTCTGGAGTTCTTCAGCTACACAGCGACCTCCACCTGAGCTGGAGGCTTTGCGTCCCATGGAGGTTCTGCTATACAACATGCGTCTTTCCCACAGCATGTCCCATCCCTGACGCCGCCATCCCAACCTGGCTACTGTGACCAGGACCAGAACCGTCAAGGGAGCCCAGGGAGCTAGGGGGACTGGAAGTCTAGTCTGCAGGCATGAGCGGGGCCTGGGAGACAAGAATGCAGGAAGGCAAACTCGCCCTGCTGAGATGAGCGCAGAGACTTAAATCTGGGACCCGGGGACCCAGCATAGGTGGGCTGCGTTAGGGGGCGTGACGGAGGAAGGGCCCAGCAGGAGTAGTTCCTGGACCCCCTCCACACCTGCTCTGTCCAGCTCCCTGGGGCCTGGCTTTAGTCCCGCCCAGCCCCCTGCTGGCCAATCCCTGCTGTGGCTCTGTGTGCGTCACAATAGCGGCATGTGTGAAGCGATGCTGGGCCCCGCCCCACGTGCCCCCGCCCCAGACATCCCTTTGAAGTCCCGGTGACTTGCTGCCCCAGAGCGATACATCTCGCTTCCAGCCCAGGCCTTCTTCTCATCCTGTGCCGCCTCCGCATTGTCCATTCTGGAACTAGACGTCCTATGAGGTACAGGAAGAACCTGAGGACCTGAGACAGTGACCTGTTCAGCATTTTGCCATCATGGGGGCAGGGGAAGGCCCTCAAACCCAGTTGGCCAACTCCAAGCTGCCTCTCAGGGCCTGCAGGTTCTAAGAGACCAAGGTCTCCTGCTAGAACCCAAGTCCAGCGGCGCCTAGAATCCCCACGCGGGAAGGGACTTGCCGGGACCTCCCTGTGTGGCCGTGGCCATGTCCCTTCCAGGGCTCACCCTTCTAAGGCTTATACTTCTATCATAACCTTGTACAAGCTTCCGAGCTGCCTGGGTCGTGGAAACTTGCCCCTTAGCCAGGTTTCAAGGCAGTGTATGAAAGACAGTATCGAAGGCCAGTTCCTTCGCCACCTGTCTTGAGAACTAGAACATCAATACTTTGCTGCTTTCATCTGCAGACATAATCATTATCCTTACTTTTGTAATGATCAGTTGCTTGGTATACTTTAGAGTTTTGCTGCTTTGCAAAATACCTAACCATATGTGAAATTGGTAAACTTTAAACCCCACATATAAATGGTTTCATGCTTTTTTTTAAAATTTTTAAATTTTTTTGTGGTACTGGGGTTGAACCCAGGACCTCACATTTGCATGCTTTGCAAGTGCTGTACCACTGAGCTGTACTCCCAGTCCATTCGTTTAGTTATTTGAGCCAGGGTCTTGTTAAACTACACAAGTTGCCTCAGGTCTCGAACTTGCGATCCTCCTGCCTCTGCCTCCCAAGTTGCTGGGATTATAGGTGTGTGTCACCACATCCTGTGGTTTCATGCTTTTTTAAAAAATTATTTAGTTTTAGAGACAGGGTCTCACTAAATTGCCCAGGCTGGCCTTGAACTTGCATTCCTCTGGCCTCAGCCTACTGAGTAGCTGGAATTACAGGCATAGGCCACCACGCTGGTGGTTTCATGCATTATGACTTCTGGGCGTTGATTCTATTGCTCAAGTTTGGATTTGGGACATTCCTCCTCCTCCTACTCCTCCTCCTTCTCCTCCTCCCCTTCTTCTTCTTCTGTACTGCTATACAGATCTCAACATTGCTTTCTTTCTTTTTAGTGAATACTTGGTTGATATCCAGGTTTTGGCAATACAGTGCCTCTTAACACATTGGTCAAGATCTCCTCTAGCACGTGTGCACCCCAAGAAGTGGCATTGCTGGGTTATAGAGCACGCCTACACACAGATACTAGAACATTGAAAGGAAGACAGAAAGGGACTAGGGAGCCATGGGTGGATACAGGGAACAGAGTCCAGGAGGAAGAAAATCAGCAGAGGCCGTTTTCATTTAAAGAGGACAGTCTACTGGCCATTGGCTGTTGGCTGGTAGGACACATATAGATGCAGTATCCCTAGGGGATTAGCCAGGGAAATGCCTGAAGGTACCAACTCAGGACCAATCCAAGGCCAGGCAGCACTAGCCAACCACCGAAGGACAGCAGGATTTGAAAGGCCCAATCAGGGGAGTTGCCAGGCACAGTTCCAATGCCACCACACTTTTAGGGATTGCCAGAGTGATCCAAGACACACACACACACACACACACACACACACACACACACACACCCCTAGCCTGTCATCATGTGCGGGCTATCTGCTCAGGGTTCTTCCCCCTTTCACTATTTTCTCCCTTTCCTCACTTTCACTTTCTCCGGTCATTTCTTACTGTTTTACATAAAACTTTCACTTTTGCTTACTTTGTTGTGGCCGCCATGAGATCAAGGAACTGGGTTTGAGGACACTACACACAGATACGAGGACACCCTCCAGTGCCTCAAGGACCCCAACACCAGCATCTAAGTGCATTCCAGCATATTTGCAGCCATACACACCTCCCATCTCAATGTAAGAACTCTTCCTTCACCCTCTTGCAGATGCTTCTTATTTTTAGGTTTACTTTGATTGACTTCTTACCCAGTCAGTGGTGATGAGCAGGGGCTCTATTTCACTTCATCATAGTTTTCCTGCCCCTGTGTCTTACATCTATGGATTGATAGCATAATTCACATCTGTCCTGACTGCCCCCATTTCTTCCATTATTGTTGTTGTTGTTAGGTGCCGCAGAGTCGTGCCCGACTCATAGCGACCCTTATAGGGTTTTCAATGGCTGATTGTTTCGGGATTGCCTCAGGAGTGGATTGCCACATCCTTCTCCCATTTTTGCAGGGCTGGACTCGAACCCGAGACCTCAGAGACTGTAGAGCAGCACTCTACCAACTGAGCTAAATCCCAACTCCATTTCTTCCATACCAAGGCAAAATCCCTGGTATGGAAAAAAATCCTATCCCGTTCAAACTGTCACAGCTCTTTTAAGGGTAGAGCCTTGGTTGTGCCTCTCTGGGTGTCACTTTCCCTTGGAAAAGTGCACTTAGAGGTGGCTCTAAGCCCTGTCTCCTCCCACCTTCCTCACATCTATGTTCAATCTTTACCTCTGAGTTTGTGGATCTTCATTTGTTTCTGATGTTCCTTGTTACTTTCAATGAATTTTGAAGAAAATAAGTGGGAATGCCAAGTTATGAAGGCCTGCCACCCTCAAGCCAAAATGTTGTTGTTGTTAGGTGCCATTGAGTCGTGCCCGACTCATAGCGACCCTTATAGGGTTTTCGATGGCTGATTGTTTCGGGATTGCCTCCGGAGTGGGTTGCCACGTCCTTCTCCCGTTTTGTGGTGCTGGGAATCGAACTTGGGACCTCAGAGACTACAGAGCAGCGCTCTACCAACTGAGCTAAATCCCAGCCCTCAAACCAAAATAGGGAAGGAAAAAAATTTTTAATGCATTCTTAGGCCAGTCCCAGACCTACTAGGGTAGTGTTTCCAAATGCAGCTTCTGGGGAATCTATGTTGTTTTTTTAAAGGCTCTTCAAATATAAAACCAAGTTTAAAAACTCCTATACTAGAAAGGTAGCTTTCTATTTTTATTATTTTATTTTTTGATGCTGGAGATTGAACCCAGGGCTTTGAGCATGCTAAGCACAGGCTCTACCACTAGGCTACAGCTCTGTGTGTGTGTGTGTGTGTGTGTGTGTGTGTGTGTGTGTGTGTGTGTGTGTGTTACTTTGGGGCTGAACCCAAGGCCTCACACACACTTTGCAAGTGCTCTACCCCTGAGCTGCACCCTAGCCCATTTTTAATTTTTTATCCTGAGACAGGGTCTTGCTAAATTACACAGACCACCTCTGGACTCAAACTCGCAATCCTCCTGCCTCCACCAACCAAGTTGTTGGGATTATAGACATGCGCCACTGTGCCCAGCCAGGGTGCAGCTTCTTAAACATTAGAAAACATACTGCTATCCTTAAGTGTTTTTGTTTGTCTTAAGCAGGGTCTCACCATGTTGCTTAGTTTGGTCTCAAACTTTTAGCCTCAGTAGATCCTCCTGTGTCAGCCTTCCTAGTAATCTGGGACTACAGGTGTGTGCCACCATGTCTGGCTTTGTATCCTTAAGAGTTTAATGAGTGTGTTTTCTTGTTGCTGTTATAACAAATTACCACAAATTTATGTTTCTAGAGATCAAAAGTCTAAAATCAAAGTGTTAGATGGGCTGGATTCCTTTCTGAGGCAGCGCCAGGGGCAAATCTATTGCCTGGTCTTTTCAGATTCTAGATGACCACAGGGTATTCCTTAGTGTGTGGCCTCTTCCTCACATCACTCCATCTTCTTGCTTTTGTGGTCACATCTACTACTACTGCGTTTATCTACCCAGATAATGGAGGATAATCTCTTCTTCTCAAGATCCTTAACTTAATCACATCTACAAAGTCTCTTTTGGCATGGAAAGTAATCTATTCACAAATCCTAGGGATCAGATATGGTTATTTTGAGGGGACCATTATTCAGCTTACCACAATAAGTAAGAAAATTTATGTTCTCCAGATTTACTCTGGTTATTTTTATATGCAATTTTGCTACTTCTTTTTTGTGTGTGGAGGTTGAACTTAGGCGTGCTTTGCAAGTGCTCTAACACTGAGCTGCACCCTCAGCCCATTTTTTACATTTTTTATTTTCAGACAAGATCTCACTAAATTACACAGGGTACATCTGGCCTCAAACTCACGATCCTCCTGCCTCCACCTCCCAAGTCACTAGAATTACAGGTGTGCACCAAGGCGCCCGGCCATTTAAGAATTCCTTTTGATGTATTTCTCCTTCTATATTAGAAGACTCTGATTTATAATTTATTTTCAGCTATTCAAATAATTATGCCACATTTTACTCTTTTTGTACGCAAGTATTTATAGCCATTTTATTCATAATACTCTCTAATTGGAAGTAGCCCCAAATGTCAATGACTCATTAATGGATTAACAACTGTAGTATATCTATGTTGTTGTTTTTGTTAGGTGCCATCTAGTCAAGTCTGACTCATAGTAACCCTATGTACAACAGACCAAACACTTCCCAACACTGTGCCATGCCTGATACTATGTCAATGAATTATGTCATGTTTTAAGCTATCCTTTTATAGGCTTAATATATTTTCTTGAATGAAATGTTCACTAACAATGAGAATTCACCCCTACTTGTCTCTTTTTTTCACTGAGGGTAGGAACTAAGCAATGAAAACATCTTCCCTATTCTGGTTAGTATTTCCTGTCTCCAATTTTGATACAGTACTGGTTCCCCCACAATGGAGTCTGTGGGTAGGAAGATGATACTGGTGTGTGATGTGAGTTTATATTTGTTTACTGAATTCTTATCACATGTCTGGTACAGTTACCAGGTGCTTCATTTTCAGCATTTCATTTGATTTATCCGCCTTATTCCTCACAAGAGCCCTATTAGGTGGGTCACAGTTGAAAATATAGTGCATTAGTTTGCACCACGGACCATACTGGGTGGCTTTAACAACTGACATTTATTCACTCTCTGTTCTGGGTGCTAGAAGTCCAAGATCAAGGTGTGAGCAGTGTTTGTTTCTTCTAAGGCCTCTTTCTTGGGCTTGCAGATTGCTGCCTTCTCCCCTTGTCTTCCCTGGGCTGCCCTGTGTATGTATCTGTGCCCTGGTCTCTTACTAAAAGGACAGCAGTCATTCTGGGTTGGGGTCCACCCATAAATAGCCTCTCTCCCGAGATACTGGAACACGCCAAAATGACGTTCCCTCCTCCTGGCAGTTTCTCAACTGTGGATCCGCTAGTTCCTGGGTTCCCCCTTTCCCTCAATAGTTTTTTCAGGGACAGATTTTCTGGACAGAGCCAGCCTCTGCAGCTAGGGCATCATCCAGGCAGGATCCAGGACTCTTCTCATGTCACCAACTAGATTTCATACGGCAAATCTTGGCGACAGCTCGGAAAGGCACTACAGACCCCAGGTGATAGCTCCTGGGCCCTACCCTCAAAGAACACAAGGCAGCTCTTGTGGCCTCCTCCTGACTCCAGATCGTAGCCTTCTGTCCGCCTGCCAGCCCTCCTGCCCCCAGAAGCCCATCTGTGCCCACCGCTGGCCCTCCTGGGCTCAAGTCGCTGACTCCAGCCTGAGTTTTAAACACATTTGCAAGCTTGAATGCTCTACTGAGGGGTCATGGCCACCGCCTGGCCTCTCCCACCCAGTGAGCTTTGCCGTCTCTGCCGCTGCTACTTTCCCCGTGCCCATCATGCTGTTCTCACCCACCTCTGCTAAGCCCCCTTTCTTCCTGGCCCCCTTGCATCAGCTTTGAGTCCTACCATGCTATGTCAGGGAGCTTGCCCTACCTGGGAAATCCCAGAGCCTGGAATTATACTTAGACACCCCCAGGACCTCAACAACTAAGTATAGGTGAGCATCTTTGATCAAAAAAATCCAAAATCTAATCTGCTTCAAAATCTAAAATGTTTTGAGTGCTGACGTGATGCCACAATTGGAAAACCCCACAACTGATCACATGCGATGGGTCACAGTCAAAACACAAGGGTACTAAAAATTTGGCATCAATTATCTTCAGGCGATAAGACATATATGAAATGAATTTTATATTTAGATTTACATCTCATCAAGATATCTCATTATGGTGCCAGGCACGGTGGCGCATGCTTGTAATCCCAGTGGCTCGGGAGGCGGAGGCGGGAGGATCGCAAGTTCTAGACCAGAGGCAGTCTACGTAACTTAGCGAGACCCTGTCTCAAAAGGTTAAAAAAAAAAATGGGCTGAAGGTGCAGCTCAGTGGTCCAGCACTTGCAGAGTATGCAATTGCGAGGCCCTGGGTTCAACCCCTAGTACTGAAAAAAAAAAAAAAAAAAAAAAATCTCATTATGTATATGCAAATATTCCAAAGTCCCCCCCAAAAATAAAAAAATCTGAAATCTGAAACACTACAGGTCCCAAGCACTCTGGATGAAGGATGCTCTGTCTGTACCAATACGATGGGGAAGTTTTATATCTGTCATCACAGTGTACAACCAGGCCTGGCTCCGGGCCAAGCAGTGGCACTTAACTGTGGGAAGAGATGGAATAGGCTTAGGGCTCTCATCTGGATCCCCCCACTAACCACATGTGCTCTTGGACCAATCTCTTTTCCTCTTTTGGCCTCCGTTTCTGCATCTGTAAAGTTGAGGAGAGCAAATGGATTGAATCAGATGTTCTCCACCAGCCTGTACCTTAGAAGTTCTTAGGAGCTTAAAGAAAATGAAATAAAGCTGTGTATCCCAAACACAACTCCAACACGTTAAAATAATTGTATGATTTTAAAGAGGGAGAGCCAGGCGTAATTAAAAGTGATCCCTCAGGGATTCCAATATGTAGTTAGAGTCGTGGACCACAGGAATGGAGACAAAGACCCTTCCAGATTCTGTGGTCATCGGGTTGACATGTTGGTTGAAAGAGGCGATCTGTAAAAGCCTTGGGGCTGCAGGGGTCTGAATGTCCCCTGGCGCTGGGCTGTGAGGGTGCCTAGAGGAAAAGCAGCATCAGGAGACAGAAGTGGCCAGTGAGGAGAGGAGCCTGGAAAGCTCAGCCGACACCCTGTGAGGTCTCTGCAAGAGGTGACTATTAAGGACTCAGGAATTCAGCACCCATGGCAGTGGTGAGTGAGGAGGAACGCAAGGGGAAGATGGGAGAGGGAAGAAGCCCTGGCTCCTAGCCCTGCGACACCCATCCTTCCTCCACTTCCGAAATGCCTCCTCTTCCACCTCTGCTCACACCTGGCAACAGCCTGTCTCCCAGAGTTCATCTCCAACGCACCAGTGCGGAGAGGTGATTAGGGCAGAAGGGATCGTAAGTGGGTGAATGTCGTCTGGATACTGTTATAAAAGCAATCGCGGCCCCTCTCTCTCACACATTCTCTTACGCTCTCGTGTTCTGTCACGCTGTCTTTGCTCTGCCACAGGCAGTGGCAGCAAGAGTGCCCTCACCAGATGCCAGCCCTTTCATCTAGAACTTCCCAGCCTCCAGAACCGTGAGCCAAATGCATTTCTGTTCGTGATAAATGATTCAGTCTGCAGTGTTCTGTTACAGCAGCAGAAAACGGACCAAGATATGCGCCACCTTCCCAGGGAGACCTGTCCTAGTTGCACGGTTGACATTTAACCTTCCTGCCCCAGCTATTCCCCTGCCTTTGTTCACACCTCTTCGTTCCCTGTTGGGTCTTCTCTACTCTTACAGGTGTGTGGTTTGTCTTGTGCAATAAAGAAATGGCAACTCAAGCCAGGTGTGGTGGCTCATGCCTGTCATCCCAGTGACTTGGGAGGCAGAGGCAGGAGGATCACAGGTTCATGGCCAGCGGAAGCTTGCATAACTTAGTGAGACCCTGTCTTAAGATTTAAAAAAAAAATGGGCTGGGGGTGCAGCCTAGTGGTAGAGCACTGGCAAAGTATGTGCTAAGCCCTGGGTTCAACCCCCAAGTACTGCAAAAAAAAAAAAAAAAAAAAAAGAAAAAAGAAAAGAAAAGAAAAGGCAAGTCTATTAGGACAGAAGAACATCTTTAGAAAAAAAAATGTTTTTGCAATATTGTAGAGTTGAACTCAGGATATTGTATATGCTAGGCAAGTGCTCCACCACAGAGCCACACCCCTAGCCCCTTTTTTCTTTTTTATTTTGAGTCAGGATCTCGTGAACTTGCACCTGCTGCCTCTGGTCTCAAATTCAGAATCCTCCTGTCTCATCCTCCTGAGTCTCTAGGAATATAAGTGTGCACTACAGTGCTCAGCTTAAATTTTTTTTTTTATTACGAGGTACGGTGGCTCACGCCTGTAATCCCAGAGACTCGAGAGGCAGAGGCAGTAGGGTCGCAAGTTCAAGACCAGAGGCAGTCTGTGTAATTTAGCAAGACTCTGTCTCAAAAAGTAAAAAAAAAAAAATGGGCTGGGGGTGAAGTTCAGTGGTCCAGCACTTGCAAAGCATGCAAGCACGAGGCCCTAGGTTCAACTCCCAGTACCAAAAAAAAATAAATAAATAAATAAAAAATAAAAAAAAATTCCCATGACTCTCATCATGGTATATTTCACATAGAAAGCCATTCATCAATGTTTTCTGATTGAAGCCCCTCAAAAACTCAGCAATAGAGACAGCCATTCAACAAGAACTTACCCATTAGGCGCCAGTGTCATCACTGGTGTGGGCACAGAGACCAGTACCCTGAACAAAACAGACAAAAATATTTGTCATCACGGAACATTTTAGTGATACATATTTTATAGTTACATTTAGTGATTTGCAGTTATACTTGGTGTTATATGCACATTTTCCTCATTAATGACAGCTAAGAGGTTCCCAGACAGCAGGAAGGACCCCAGGGAAACCTAAGAGATGGTTGTTATCACTTCAGCCAGCAGAGGGCGCTGCAGACCCAGGAGGAAAATGTAAACTGCAGATGTCTGATTTTCCAGTCCCCAAACAGGAGACTCAGAATTTGAATCCAGCGGCCAAGAGCTTCAGCCATGAAGCTCTGCTATTTGTGAGCACCAGTAAGGAGGCCACCAAATAAAGCACTTCACCTTCTAATAAGAAAATAATATAAGTGACTGGATTTGTGCTAAAGTTAGAATGAAGGACCAGCAGCCAACTTACCTCCATGCTTTTGTTTCCACTTCCAATTCCTGAGCCTGGACAGCCCCTTCTTTGGGCCACCGGCCCCTTCTCTATAGAATGGATATTGCAGACGGATGGTGCAAAGATCACATAGCACTCAGACTTTCTGGGGTTTCACGTTTGCTTGGTGGGGGAACGTCTGCCCTGCTAATTCCTAAGTTTGAGAGTGTTGAAACCAGTTAAAAGTAACAGATTCTCTCTCCAAGCACTGCCACGCTCTACCAACTGCAACCACTCCAGGGCACCCTTGGCCACCGTGGTGCTGGGTGAGGCAGCTCTCCCGCGTCCTGAGCTGGTGCCAGGTCCTGGCCTGTCTCTCTTGCCCAGGGCATCATGCCTCGCCCAAGTCCCTCAGCGCTACAGGAGTCCAAAGATTAACCCACATCAGTACGGAAGTTTTCTTTTTTCCTTTGTAGCTGAGGCACTAAGAAACGTCTCTTGATGGGAAAAAAAATGTGTCATTGTCATTTTCTCTCAGACCTCCTCAACCCATACTCAAACAGTCTCCAGTAAAGTGTTTTCTTTTCTTTTTTTTTTTTTTTTTTTTTTGCGGTACTGGGGGTTGAACCCAGGGCCTCGCGCCTGCATGCTCTGCAAGTGCTGGACCACTGGGTTGCACCTCAGCCCATTTTTTTTAGTTTTTGAGACAGGGTCTCGCTAAGTTATGCAGACTGCCTCTGGTCTCAAACTTGCGATCCTCCCGCCTCCGCCTCCCGAGCCACTGGGATTACAGGCGTGCGCCACCACGCCCGGCCCCAAGGAAAGTGTTTTCTCAAAACTGCAATGTAAGACAGAGCGCTGCAGATTCTCCACCAAATTCTGTGAACTGTGTGCTTAATGGAAGCGAAGTCCTGGAAGTGGGAGGAAGGAAAGGTGCCTCTACCAGGCTCTGCTAAGGGGGTGCCTCTGCCAGGCTCTGCAGTCTCCTCCTGTACCCTAATCAGCCCAGGGCCAGGTACCTGGAATCTGAGCTGGTTATTCAAACTGGCTATACAACAACAAAAGTCCCTGGGCCTGCCAGCTTTGCCTTGCCTGCCCTTCCAGGAAAAAATAAAACAAATGCTCCCGACCTGCTTTCCCAGTGCTCCCCACATGGCCCTGCAGGGTGCAGCGTGCTCCCTCCTCTTGGAACTAAGGAACACACTATGCTCCAATGGCAATTGTCTTCTGATCCGTTGGCCTCACTCTACCTGAATAAAAGCAAAATCCAAGGTACTTTTCATTATTATATTGTTGGTGGTGGTGGTTTTTTTTTTTTTTTTTTCCTGTACTGGGGTTGAACCCAGGGCCTTGCGCTTGCATGCTCTGCAAGTGCTGGACCACTGAGCTGCACCCTCAGCCCATTTTTTTACTTTTTGAGACAGGGTCTCGCTAGTTATGCAGACTGCCTCTGGTCTCGAACTTGCGATCCTCCTGCCTCCGCCTCCCTAGCTGCTGGGATTACAGGTGTGTGCCACCGCACCCGGCGATGGTGTGTGTTTTTGTTGTTGTTGTTGTTGTTGTTGTTTTGAGACAAATTCTCACTACATAACCCAAGCTGGCCTTGAACTCACAGTCCTCCTACCTTAGCATTCCAAGGGCTGGGATTATAGATATGCATCACAACACCAGATCTAGGTACATTTGATTTATTTATTTTTCCATCCTAGGGGAATAGCCCCGGGCATTGGCATATGCTAGGCAAGAGCTCTACCACTGAACTGCATACCCAGCCTCTTTTTTTATTTTATTTAAAATTTTTTTTTATCTTGAGACAAGGTCTCGCTAAATTGTACAGGATGCCTCTGGCCTCAAGCTCTCAATCCTCCTGCCTTAGCCTCCCAAGTCCCTGGGATTACAGGTGTGTGCCACAGCACTCAGATCTAGGTGCATTTATTTTCCATACCGGCGGGTGGAACGCAGGGCATCACACGTGCTTTTTATAAGTGCTCTACCGCTCAGCTGCGCCTCCAGCCCATTTTTTACTTATTCTGAGTCAGTTGTTGTTGTTGTTAGGTGCCATCAAGTTGTTTCCGACTCATAGCAACCCTCATAGGGCTTTCAATGACTGATTGTTTTGAGATTGCCTTGGGAGTGGATTGCCATGCCCTTCTCCCATTTTTGCAGTGCTGGGAATCGAACCAGAGACCTCAGAGACTGCAGAGCGGTGCTCTACCAACTGAACTAAATCCCAGCCCCATTCTGAGACAGGGTCTCCTTAAATTACACAGGCTGTCTCTGGCCTTGAACTTGAGATCCTCCTGCCTCAGTCTCCCAAGTCACTGGGATGACAGGCGTGCGCCACCACTCCCAGCTTCTGTTGTTGTTGTTAGGTGCCGTCGAGTAGGTATCCGACTCATAGCGACCCTCATAGGGTTTTCAATGGCTGAGTGCTTCGGGATTGCCTTGGGAGTGGATTGCCAGGCCCTTCTCCCATTTTTTGCGGTGCTGGGAATTGAACTCCGGGCCTCAGAGACTGCAGGGCAGTGCTCTACCCACTGAGCCAAATCCCAGCCCTCCCAGCTCCTAGGTGCATTTTAACACACGGGCCCTCGTGGAATCTCTGCAGCCAGAGGCTGCAAGGTGAGGTGACTCTGGGCCTTCTGGTGACTGGAGGGAGTAGAGGGGGGAAAAGACACCCACCTTCACTTTAACCATCACTTGTTGTTGTTAGGTGCCATCGAGTTGAGTCTGACTCATAGCGACCCTCATAGGGTTTTCAATGGCTGGCTGACTGGGGATTGCCTTGGGAGTGGGTTGCCAGGTCCTTCTCCATTTTGCGGTGCTGGGAATCGAACTCGGGAACTCAGGGACTGCAGAGCAGTGCTCTACCAACTGAGCTAAATCCCAGCCTGCTAACCATCACTAGCGGGGTGTTTTTGTTAACTCACAGGCTGTTAAGCCCACCATGAGCTCCAGGATAAAATTATCTTCTTCATTTGCACATAGGGAAATGAGGCTCAGAGGGGAAGGTGCACGCTAACGTACACGTGGGGAGTCAGAAATTCAACCTTGTTGCCTTCTCCATTCTGCTCATAGCTTAAGCCAGGCTCATGGTGAAAGGAAAACTGTGACGGGGTCTCTATAACATAATAAAATTTTCTTCTCCCCAAAGAGGCTCAAACCATTCTCTCCTCCTAGTTAAAGCTTTTAAAAAACAAACAGAGCACTTTCTTTCCTTCCTCTGGTCTAGGTGACCAGACTCCCGTTCTCATTGCAGAAGAATAAAGTAACGGTGTCACCGAGCTTGGTCAGCAGGACCGCAGACTGCTCCATGGTCCACCTGATGTCCACTAGCACCAAGAAGTCTGAAAACCTCGGTTTTATGGAAACTTATGAAGCCACCCGTTTCTCCCCTGGACTCCACTTCTGTAGCCTTTTCCCTTTACAGCCCGTGGTCATGCTTGCTGGGGTGCGGCCAGCTTGAGTTCTGTCCCTGCTGTCTTGGTGGGGAACATCGCAGACTTTCTCTGCCCCCTGCGTCGATGTTCAGCGTTTGGTGTTTGCTGCATATCTGCACATCTGATTCTGGGGTTAAGTAACAAAACCTGTCCCCTTTCTCCAGGGGTTTGGGAACCAATCCCGAGGCTTCAAGTGAGATGGGGGACCTGAGATGGTGGGGTCAGAAAAGCCAGGAACTTTGACTTTGTCCAAGTAATGGTGAAGACCGAAGAGCCTGAGGCGAGCAGATTCACTGGTGTCAGAAACTGCTTTTCTGGACTGCCCAGCCTTGCTGTGTGACCTGACACACATTCTTCCTCTGGTTGTTGAGGCTTCTGGATAAATGAAGGAAAGTATTTGGTCTCCAAATGCCCTAATGACTCCACTAAATGACATGTACATGGATGTTTACAGCAGCTTTATTCATAAAACCGCCAAATGGAAAGACTTCAGGCTTGTGCCACTGGAGAATAAAATGCAATCTGTGGTCCTCTGTGTAATGAAATCCTACTCAGTAATAAAAAAATACACTGAAAAACACAGCAATCTTGTGCTAGTGAGGCGGTCTTCCCCAACAGAGATGGTACCATGTTACTCCACAAACACGGAGTTCTTATTTGTTGTTTTGATGGGTGCTGTCAAGTTGGATCTGACTCACAGTGACCCTATGTACAACAGAAGGAAATACTAATCAACACTGTGCCATGCACATGATCTTTTCATGCTTGAGCCCAATGTTGCAACCACTATGTTTCTTCTCGTTGTGTGTCATATCACATCAGCAAAAGGAAGTCCCAGGGGCTTTACTCCATTCCTGTTGTTAAGGTTGACTCTCCTTGGAGGAGGCAACTCTTCCCCAGTTATTTCTTGAATGCTTTCTAGCCTGGAGGGGTTCATTTTCTGGCACTATATTTGACAGTGGTTCTCTGCTATTCATAGGAATTTCAATGGCTAATTGTTTTGGGAGTGGGCTGCTGGGTCCTTCTCCCTAACCTGTCTTAGTCTGGAAGCTCAACTGAAACCTGTCCTCCATGCATGGCTCTGCTGGCATCTGAGATACCAGTGGCATAGCTTTCAGTATTACAGCAATACACAAGCCCCCACGGCAAGACAAGCTGACAGACATGTGGGGGCATGGAGTTCTGGAACAGGCAAAACTTACTTTAAGTGCAGGAATAGCAAAACAAATGTCATCCCTATGGGGATGGAAGCCTTCCGCAGATCAAAGGGCTGCAAATCACTAAAGGATCAGATACTGCCGTATGAAGGGAACCCTGCTTGCTGGGTGTGCCTGGCTAGGGTAACCATTAGTATCAGAGGACAGTAATGGCTTTGTGCTAACTTCTCCCCAACTCCCCAGAACAAACATTGTTGTTGTTAGGTGCCGTCGAGTTGATATCTGACTCATAGCGACCCTACATACAACAAGGGAAACACTATTGTCAGTGCTTCTTTGCTGTTCATAGGGTTTTCAATGGCTGACTGTTTTTTGGGAGTAGGTTGCCAGTCCGTCTCCCAAGCCTACAGCACCTGGTGTTCCCAGGCAGTCTCCCATCCAAGTACTAACCAGGCCTGACCCTGCTTAGCTTCCCAGATCTGACTGATCGGATGCCACAGGGCTATGGCTGCAGGCTTAGGAACAAGCATTATGTGGACGGATATTCATCCATCCCCTTAGGTGGAGAAGAAAACGCCTGAATGAGATTGTGAGTGTCCAGGAAGCCTCTCTCTCCCCTCCTGGCCGACCTAGGACTTGCAATCACTGTGCTCTGCAAGGCTGACTTATGCTCCGCGGTGTCGCTTACATTTTCCCCCTGGTTTGTCCCACGTGCAGTGACGTGTGCCATCTTGCAGCTCCCTCCCGTGTTCATCCGCTGAGCTCTCTGTTCTCATTTGGGATTGGAAGACGTGCAGATCTTTTACTCCATTGGTGCAGAGCTGGCCCCAGAAATGTCTGGCATCTGCCCCTAGCCCTCCAAAGTTTTTCCCTTTCTACTCGGGACCCAGCGAAGGCCAGGGTGAGGTGGGCCTCTGCCTCACGCCTTCCTTTCTATTCCCCCGTGGGCCAGGCACGCTCAGGCTTTGGGGATTCTTCATTACGTGGATTAGGGTCACCTCGCTGATAATGTTCATTCTGGTGATGGGCTTCTGTCGCGGGCGAGACGGTCCACGCGGAGCCGGGATTTCAGCCGATGGGGAGTCCGGTTAGACGGTGTTGTCCCATGGGAGTTCGGTTAGGCGGTCCGCCGAGTATGGAGAAAAATAAATGGCACTCCCATGCCGGTGAGTGCCATTGAGCTCTCTGTCCTCTGGGTGTCTCGCCTTTTATATCTTTCAGGCTTTGGCTTCTGACGTCTCAGAGCAGGTGTCTATCGGACAGTGATGTCCTTAGGTGCTTATCGGGTGTCAGGTGTCTATCTTATCACTCCTGCGCACACACAAGTTGGTTTTGGGCTTAGGTTACATCTTTTTAGGTTACATCATTTTATGGGGTGTTTACTACATTCCACACTTCATGTCTTACACACCATTAATTTCTATCCTTATTCCTATTCCTATTCCTATTCCTTAGCCTGTGGCATCCGATCCCATCAGATCTTGGAAGCTAAGCAGGGTCCAGCCTGGTTAGTATCTGGATGGGAGACCGCCTGGAAACACCAGAAGCTGTAGGCTTGGGAGAAGGACCTGGCAACCCCCTCCCAAAAATCAATCTGCCATTGAAAACCCTATGAACAGCAGAGAAGCACTGACAATAGTGTTTCCACTGTTGTACAGAGGGTCGCTATGAGTCGGATACTGACTTGAGGGCACCTAACAACAACAACAACAACATTCCTACTCCTTACAGCTTCCCTCTGGCCCCGCCCAGTCAGCCTCTGATTTTTGGAACTTTGCCTCCTGAGCCCAATAGGGGCTCAGCTTGGTGTTTGGCTGCCTCTCTTAAGGCTGCCTCAAGGATAGAGGAGGGGCGCAGGTCAGAGACTTCCTGTGCCAGGCAGCCAGCCCGCTGTGGGCCACATCCTCTGTCCAGCGTGTGGCACTGGCTTTTACCCTCCCACCACTCATATGTGTCACAACAGGCAGCTGTGACACCATACGGGGTTCCCTCTCAGCAGGCTCCATCTGGAAAAGTCCTTTGAGCTGCTCAGAGTCCTCCCTCCTCCACCTCAGCCTTGGCCAATCGGATGGCCCCAGTTTCTCGGTGAGAATGGCCTGTCCAGGGTCACACCTGTACCTGGAAACAAGACAGATGCCTGAACCCAGTGTTCCCTTGTTCCAGGGGCTGCAGGAAGTCCAGCAGAGGTCTGACACCTGGGACCAACCCCTCTGCAGTCCCGCCCCTTACAGGCTGAGTGTGGCTTCCACGGTGAGGAGAAACAAGATTCCAAAGCTTGCCTGCCTGCCTGCCTGCCTTTTAATTTTCTTTTCTTCTTTTCTTTTCTTTTCTTTTCTTTTCTTTCTTTCTTTCTTTCTTTCTCTTTCTTCCTTCTTTCTTTTTTCCCATTCTTTCTCTTTCTCTTCTTCTCTTTCTCTCTCTCTCTTTCTTTCTTTCCTCTCTTTCCTCCTTCCTTCCTTTTTTGTGCTGGAGATGGAACCCAGGGCCTTACATATGCTGAGCACATGCTCTACCACTGAGCTGCACCCCTGGACCTCTTTTTTTTTTTTTCCCGGTACTGGGGGTTGAACCCAGGGCCTCGCCCCTGCTTGCTTTACAAGTGCTGGACCACTAAGCTGCGCCCCCAGCCCCCCCCCCTTTTGTTTTTACTTTTTGAGACAGGGTCTCACTAAGTTATGCAGACTGACTCTGGTCTTGAACTTGTGATCCTCCTGCCTCCGCCTCCCAAGCTGCTGGAATTACAGGCGTGCACCACCGTGCCTGGCCCAGACCCATTTCTCACTTCCTTACTTTGTATGCTGTGTGTGGAGGGAGGGTTCCAGCCCCCTCCGGGCACTTCTTGCTCAGGTCCTCTTACAGAGATCATGTCCACAAGCCCTCTGTTGAAACAGAGAGAATGCTGCCTGCGCATTTGCTTTGCTACTGACAGCCTGTCTAGGACACAGTTGTGCAAAATGTTTAAATTACCTTAAAGGAAGCCTAAAGGGTGGACTGTACCTTGGGAATTTTCCTTTTATCACTTTGTCTGTGCTCTTATGAAGGTTAGGCCTACACTGCGATGTCAGCTTTCCCTCGTGTTTAAATGACCGTCCCTTGCCGAATTAACTAAAGCAAACAGCCAGAGAACAGCCTGATCTCTGAGGCAGAGGAAACCACAGCTTTGACCCAAACGCAATTTGAACAGACACCCCTTTGCACTGCAGTGAGCTACACCACCCTGTGACAGCTTAGGAGTCGTGGTGTCTTCCTGAGAGAGCACATACTGAGAGGGCACAAGGACCCTCTTGGAGACAGACAGATTTGCAGGACCTAGTCAATAAGCAGTTACTAAAACTAAAAGTAAAGTCCCTATCTTCTCTTATTAACAGTGTATGGAACGTGCCCATCCCTTATCCCCTTTCTCCTACTTTTATCACAAGGACGAAAACCAATCAGGTACAGGGTGGCTCCATGAGGTCCCCAAAGATGCCCTGGCCACTGATCCGTATCTTATATGAAAAAAAATTCTTAAGTCATGAGAAAGAGACTTGTACTAAATGCCATCCTCAGGTGGGTCTGGCGGTACACACCTATAACCCCCGCACCCGGGAGGCTGAAGCAGGAGGATTGCAAGTGCAAGGACAACCTGGGATACATAGTGAGTTCCAGGCTATGAGACCCTGTTGGAGAAAGAAAGAAAGAAAGAAAGAAAGACGAAAGAAAGAAAGAGAGAGAGAGAGAGAGAGAGAGAGAGAGAGGAGGGAGGGAGAGAGGGAGGGAGAGAGGAAAGGAAGGAAGGAAGGAAGGAAGGAGAAGGGAAAGAGAAAGAAAGAAAGACAGAAAGAAAGAGAAGAAAGAAAGGAAGGAAGGAAGGAAGAGAAAGGGAGAAAGAAATGAGGAAAAAAAGAAAGAAGAGAAGAGAAAGCAAGAAAGAAAATAAAGGAAGGAAGAGAAAGAGAAAAAGAAAGAGAGCGAGAGAGAGAGAGAGAGAGAGAGAGAGAGTGAGAGAGAGACCTCCTGACTAGCATTTATCAAACTCAAAACTCCTCCAGCAATCCAATAAAAGGGCCCATTTCTGCCTCTGATTTGGGGCAGCCTGACTCTTAGTCAGTGTGTCCCTTTTCTCCTTGACCTTTTCCCTTTCAGTTAAAGCTTTTGCCTGAAAAGTTTGCTCTCTCTGCCTCAGTTTTATTTCTGTTATCACTCAGGCAAAAGTAACCGCACGTCCAGTACCACTACAGAGAGAGGTTCACCTCAGCAGGTGTCAGCTCCAAATGCCCCAATGGGTTAGGATTGCCTGGGAACTCTTTGCCATTTTAAACTATAGATAAGCAAATGGCAATGAAACAATGAAGTACAGAGTGAGAAGTCTGGAGAAGCCAGGAGAAGCCTGGGGGAGCCAGGGTCTACTTACTTGGGTGTCACAGGAAGCCCGGGTTGGGGCTCAGGACACCTCACCTCAGAATGTGACTGCAGGAGGCTAGAGTCCTCTTTGGTATATTTTAAGCTGGTTATTCTGAGAAACTGCTGAGTCAGAAGTAGCTCTGAAACACTGTCCTTTTGTAAAAGGAATTTACATCTTTGAAGGAAACATGCATTAGTAAAGGCATCTCTCTCAGGAAGAGAGGTGTTCCTGGCAGCTTCCATTACCCAAGAGCAGGAAATGCTACCCCCAGGCATGGCCCCGTGGCAGGCTGATTCTTTTCAATTGAGGGCACTTGGGGACACTGGCTACAGGTGGCTTTCTCTGAGCTCCCTTTTCCTGCCTAAAGACAGATGCTTCTAAACGAAATCAATTGTCATGAACCCCCTGCCTGGGGAATTTTGTCAAGCAGGGAAGACTGACACAGGTCACAGGAGAGACTGGTCTTCCTGTTACCCAGATAACTGTGGGAGTGACTCTAGAAACCAGCTAAGCTAGCAAAAACATCACCCGCTCACAAGGTGAGAGAGAAGCCACCAGAAGGAATCCACTTCAACCTTTCCGGAACATTCAGAAGATGCTTTTATTGGGGAACTGGGTTCCTGTACACAGACAGGCCGCAAAACTAGCTGAGGATGATTATAATTGACCTTCAGATCACACGCCTTCCCTCCAGAACAGAGTAACATGTGTGTACCACGTGCTGAGTGCCGGTCTCTGTTCTGAGGGTTTGTCCAAGTAAGAACCCCAGCCCTTTCTTTTGTGCTTGGCTTATTTCACTTAGCATAATGTCTTCAAGTTTCACCCATGTACCATATGACAAGATGTCCTCCTTTTTAAAGGCTGAATAATATTTTATTGCATGGATAAACTATGCTTTGATATCCCTTCTTCCACTAATGGACACTTGGGTTGCATGTACCTCTTGCTGTTGTGAATGATGCTGCAATGAACATGAATATCTCTTTGAGATCCTGATTTCAATGCTTTTGGATATATAACCCAAAGTGAGGTTGCTGGATCATATGGTAGATCTATTTTTAAGTTTTTGAGGAACCTCCTACTGCTTCCCATAGCAGCTGCTCCATTTGACATTGCCACCAGCAGTAAGGAAATTCTTTTATGTAGAAATTTTTCCATTAAAATGAGGTTGGCATGTGTTACCCACAAAGTGAAAGGACAATTAATGTTTTTGTTGTATTTTAATCTCACTGATGTACTGTGAATAAATCAGTAATTTCCTATGCTGGACCACTAATATTTACTAATGTTTACTATCTAGTTATTAAAGATATAAATGCATACACATACAAAGTTTATAAGTCATCTGTAAATCTAACAATGGAGAATATCAGTCCTTGGAGAATAAATAATCTATTTTCCTTCTTTTGATATTATCATTTCTGCTTTTATTTTCTTCTTCTAGCTTGATGTCTGTTTTCTTTTACCTTCCCCTTCTTTTTCTTGCTTTTTAAGGTGAATGTTTGGTTCATTTATTCTTTTACCTTTACATTTTCAAAATGATTTTTTTTCACTTCCTGAAAATATCCCTAAGACTTAATACTCTCATATAAGCAAATGAAACCAAATTGGAAAGTAATTTTTTTTGTTTGCAAGTGATGTGATCTTATGTATAGAAAACCCTAAAGATTCCACACACACACAAAAATCTGTTCAAACTAATGAACTCACAACATTTGTAAGATGCAAAATCAACATGCAAAAATCAGTTGTTTGGGTCTCAGAGAGATATGGGTACACTCATTTTATTATTTTATTATTTCTTATTTAATTAATTAATTTTTAGTTTTATTTTTTGGTACTGGAAGGTTGAACCCAGGGTCCCATGCACACTTTGCAAGGACTCTACCACTGAGCTGCACCCTCACCCCCTCAACTAAGTTACACAGGCTGCCTCTGACCTTGAACTTGAGATCTTCTTACGTCTACATCCCGAGTTGCTGGGATCAGGCATAGACCACTACACCTGGCTTGGAATATTCACAATGGGCTAGGGTTTAACTTAATTGGTAGAGTACTGCAATGTGGCCTCTGAGGCCCCGAGTTTGATCCCCAGCGCGGCAAAACTGGGAAAAGGACATGGCAGTCCACTCCCGAAAACAACCCAGAAACAATCAGCCATTGAAAACCCTAGGAGGGTCACTATGAGTTGGACATGACTCAACAGCACCTAACAACAAACAACAATATTCACAATAGCTAACGTGTGAAAGCAACGCAAATGTCCATCCATGGATGAATAGACAAGCAAAGCATGGTGTTGTTGTTGTTGTTGTTGTTAGGTGCCGTGGAGTCGGTATCCGACTCAGAGCGACCCTCTGTACAACAGGGAAACACTATTGTCAGTGCTTCTCTGCTGTTCATAGGGTTTTCAATGGCAGATTGATTTTTGGGAGGGGGTTGCCAGGTCCTTCTCCCAAGCCTACAGCTTCTGGTGTTCCCAGGCGGTCTCCCATCCAGGTACCAACCAGGCCCGACCCTGCTCAGCTTCCGAGATCCGACGGGATCGGATGCCACAGGGCTACAGCTGCAGGCAAGCATGGTGTGTGTGTATATATATATATATATATATATATATATATATATATATATATATATATTAGAATATTATTCTGCCTCTTAAATTCAGGAAATTCTGACAGATGCTACAACATAAGTGACCCTTGAGGATATTATACTAAGCAGAACAGGTCAGTCATTAAAGAGCATATACTGTATGATTCCTCTTACACGAGGTACCTAAAATTACCAAATTCATAGAGACGGAAAGTAGAGTAATGGTTACTAGGGGATGGGGGAAGGGAAAATGGGGGAGGGCAGTTATTGTTTAAGGACATAGAGTTGCAGTTTATAAGATGAAAAGAGTACTGGAATAAACATTACCAAAGAGGTGAAACACTAGGACACCAACACCTCCAAAACATGACTGAAAAAAATTAAAGAACGGCCACATAAATGGAAAGGCAGTCCATGCTTATCAATGGGGAGACTTAACACTGGTAAGATAGCTATACTCCCCAAAGTATATAGATTCAATGCAATTTTTATCAAAATACCAATGATGTTTTTAGCCAAAATAGATTTTTTAAATTCTGCAATTCATATGAACCACAAAAGACCTTGAATAGCCTAATCAGTCTTGAGAAACAACAAAGCTGGAGGTACCACATTTCCTGATTTCAAAATATATCATAAAACTACATAAATTAAAACAATATCATACTGACATAAAGGTAGACTTATGAGGTGTGATGAAAAAATATGATGAATGCTTAAATTAAAATTATTACAATAAAAGACACACTGCCATTAATCCCCCTCAAAATACTCCCCCTGGCTTCAAACAAACTTATCTCATTGTTCTTATCACCTTCTGAAGCAGTTTGGAAAGTTCTACTTCCCGGCTTTTAAATCCAAAACTACTGAAATCTGGATATTAAGGAGATATTTACCTTCTCGTGTTCATTGCATGACTATGCGTAATAGCCAAGATGGAGAAGCAAACTAAATGTCCATTGATGAGTTAATGGATAAAAAATATACGCTATTTGCATATAATGGAATATTATCCAGTCTTCAAAAAGAAAGAAGGCTAGGGATGTGGTAGAGTACTTGCCTAGCATATGCATTGTTTGGGGACATAAAGAGGAGGTGGCTAGGAGGAGGAGAAGGAGAAGAGGAAGGGGAGGAACAAGAAGTCTTAGTAGACCATATGATTATCTGATTCAAAATGGCCCGTACCCAGTCCATTTTAGCTCACTGATGCCTAGAATGTCGATGTGTATGCCTTCCATTTCCCTTTTGATGATTTCTAATTTTCCTAGATTCATACTACATACATTCCACATTCCATTTATTCATGGATGTTTACAGCTGTTCCTCTTCATTTTGAGTCGTGCCATATCAGCAAATGGAAGTCCCTGGGGTTTTACTCCATTCCCATGATTAAGGTAGACTCTACTTTGAGGGCCTGCAGCTGTAGCCCTGTGGCATCCGATCCTGTCAGATCTCGGAAGCTAAGCAGGGTCGGGACTAGTTAGTACCTGGATGGGAGACCGCCTGGGAACACCAGAAGCTGTAGGCTTGGGAGAAGGACCTGGCAACCCCCTCCCAAAAATCAATCTGCCATTGAAAACCCTATGAACAGCAGAGAAGCACTGACAATAGTGTTTCCCCTGTTGTACAGAGGGTCGCTATGAGTCGGATACCGACTCGACGGCACCTAACAACA
>VMDO01017065.1:0-21597 GCA_007922755.1 Pedetes capensis | reverse complement strand
CTTTGAGGAGGCAACTCTTTCTTCCCCAGTCGTGTTTTGAGTGCCTTCCAACCTTGGGGGTTCACTTTCCAGCACTATATCTGACAGTGTTTCTCTGCTATTCATAGGGTTTTCAATGGCTATTGTTTTGAGAGTGGGTTGCTAGGTCCTACTCCCTAGTCTGTCTTAGTCTGGAAGCTCAGCTGAAACCTGTCTGCCGTGGATGACCCTGCGGGTGTCTGTAATACCAGTGGCATAGCATTCAGGATCACAGCAACACGCAAGCCCCCACAGTACGGCAAACTGACAGACATGTGGGGATTACACACACTTACACACACACACACACACACACACACACACAATACATTACAGAGTAAATGTTATAGTTTGTATCTAAATATCCCCCAAATGTCATCTGCTTGAATTTTGGGTCCTCAGCTGGTGGCACTGTCCTGGGAGGTTATGAAACTTTGGGAGGTGAGACCTAGCTTGGCAGAAATGAGTCACTGGGGGCGGATCTTTGGATGTTTTTTTCCCAGAGCCCTGGTTCTGGTAAGCTCTCTCTGCTTCCTGACTTTGAAGATGTAAGGTCATCTGCCAGACGCTCTGCCACTGCCATGCCTGCCTGCTGCCATTATGGACTGATCCTCTAACCATGAGCCCCCAGTAAATATCTCTTCCCCATAAGTTTGCCTTGGTTGGTTTCTCTGCCACAGTGATGTACCACCTGACTAATATGGTAAATATAACATATACATAGTACAGTTAACAAATATATTAAAGTTAATATATTTTAGTGTTGTTGTTAGGTACTGTCAAGTCATGTCCAACTCATAGCGACCCTCATAGGGTTTTCAATGGCTGACTGTTTGCGGATTGCCTTGGGAGTGGATTGCCATGTCCTTCTCCCATTTTTGCGGTGCTAGGAATCGAACTCTGGACCTCAGAGACTGCAAAGCAGCACTCTACCAACTGAGCTAAATCCTAGCCCCAGTATATGTTAATAGTAAGTATTAATATATATGCATTGTTTCTGTGGCATCATACAGCAAATAAAACAAGTATGGTAAATACTAACTCAAAATCTCTTTAAAATATATTAAGCTTAAACAAAGAAGTGGATTGTCACTTTCTAAAAAGCCCTCCTGGGATTTTAATTGAGATTGCATTGAATCTACAGATTAATTATGAGGGAATCAACACACTTTAAAAATGTTGAATCTTCCAATCTATGAACATGGTACATTTCACCACATGTTTGGATCATCTTTAATTTCACTTGGTAATGTTTTGATATATTTGATTTAGAGGTTTTATACTGTTTCATTAAAATGAAGCTTAATGTTTTATGTATTTGGAGTTAATGGTAACTTTTAATTACCATATATTTTAATATTGATCTTATATCCTGTGCCTTTACAAATCAGTTCTAAATGATTTTCCCTTTGTTAATTTCTTAGGGGTTTATATACACAATTATGTTTTGTACAAATTATGACCATTTTTCATTTCCTTTTCCAATCCAATTGAATTTATTTCTCATTATTGACTTATCGCATTGGCTGTGTTCCTTGTTGTAACATTAAATAGAAGAAGTAACCATAGGTACCCTTGCCCTGTATTGATTTTAGGGAGAAAGCATCTAGTTTTTACCATAAGGTATGGCATAAGCTGTAGGTTTCTCATAGCTCACATGAAAATTCACATATTTTTCACATCTCGTCCTTCAGATTTTCTATGATCTTTAAGGTTCTGTGGTCAGTTCTGAGGAGTTGAGATCTGTTTACTTTTTTAAAAACTTAGGAAGTTCTCCCTGATTCTCCTTATTGCCCATGAGTGAGGAGGGAGGAATGAGTGGCAACTGACTGGGCCTCAGTGGTCCAGCCAGGCTCAATGATCCACTCAGTACAGATCCTTCTCATTGGTGAAGGGGAGCTGGTCATCAAGATGAAATCTGTTCTCCAGAAGACTGGAAACAAGGCCAGGATATGACTTTCACCCCTCAGGTATTCCATCAATGACACCGTAGAAGACCCCCACTCAGCCACACTCCTTGGGAACAGGGCCCTGGCTGTCCTGACAGCTCCTCCTGATCTCAGGGTATAGCCTTCTCAGCACATGCTATGGTTATTCATGAGAATCATAAGCAAGAAAGGCAGGAGAACTGGGTTGGTCCAAGGTCTCTGGAGGAGCATCCTGCACATTGGTTACCATTCAAGATTCCCATCTCCCTACTCTACTGCTCTTTCCTCCCTTCCAGGCCCTAGAGTTCTCTTTGAGTCTTTGTGACTCAGTGGTGTCTGAGAGGTGAGGAGTGTTGAACGGGCAGCCAGAAACATCTCTGCTGCTCAAGTTCACCTCTATACACACACTGCTCTCACACACGTCCCCCAGGGACCACGCATCCTTAGAACACATGCAAGTGCTGACAACACACAAATTCGCAGGTTCCAAACTCCACGAACCCTTTGACTGTATGTGCATGCGCTCCGATAAGACGACCTGAAAATACTCTGAGCCGCACGCGCACGTTCTGACCACCCACACTCACTGCAGATTCTCCCAGGCCCCACCATGACCAAGCACTCTGATGCCACGCCAGTGTTGATCACACACAGCCTCACAATGACGCACACGGCGCTGTGTGGGCTGTCATCATGGGGCACTGTGCTCTCCAGCATCCACAAGGAAGCCCAGGCCTGGGATGTGAGAAGCAAGAAGTACACGAACAAAATGTGGGGGTACACTGTGATTCCAGCTTCATAAAGGGGCCCAGAGCGCTGCAGACCTGCTTACTACAGCTCTGAGTCAAGATGAGAAGCCAGGAAGACCTGAAGTGGTACCTGAGAGGTGCCGCATACAAACCACCAGCGCAAAACAAAAAAGAGAAAAAGTAGACATCTAAACCCTGATCTGTTGAATATGCATTAAGAAGTAACATGATTACTAGTAGTTAGATATGGGGAAATGTTTCGGGGGAGGAGCAAATGCTTCTGGAATTCCAATGTAAATGTTTCTCTACCTAAAAATTGAATCAAAACATTCGTTCGCTTAAAACATTTCAGGGTAAAAGAATTCCACGTTCTATCTATAGTGAGTGGGTTCTATTGAAAAAACTCATAAACACACAGGAATGCCCATGACTAAGCACTGTTTTTGGACACGGGACAGCAACTTGTATGGGACTCGAGGGGCCGCAGTCCAAGAGGAGAAGGAATCAAGATGGTATGAATGTCACATTCACATTGGCTTTTCTCTAAATCCATCGCTAAACCCATGGTCATGAAGATTTCCTATGTTTTCCTCTAAGTGTTTTTAGCTTTCCCTTGTCTGCCTTCTTTTGCCTGTGGACATCCAGTTAGGCCAGCACAGTTTGTTGGAGAGATTATTCTTATCCCAAAGTTTAGGAAGAGAGAAGAGTTTTCAAGGAGAAAAGGGCAGCCTGTTTGGGCTAAGGAGAGAGACGCTGGCATGTGGTGCAAGCAGACTGCTAAAATTTCTGCTTCCAAGTAGGATATATTAGGTAGAGGCACAGCCACAAGTAGAGGAAAATGATGCAAATTCAAATTTGTCTGCTTTAAAGCAGGAAAGAGTTGTGAATTCGAAGACAGCTAGAAGTACTAAGTTTCCAGAAATGCAAGAGCGCTTGTTAGGTGAGGAAAGATCATCAGATATTTCCACACCTGGGTAATTTTCTTGGCATGAAAACTGACATTTAGACTTGCCACGGGAAGAAGAACTCTCATAGGAGAAAAGAAACAAATGAAGGTATGATGATAATGTTGCCTCAAATAAAAAATATCAACAAAGAAATTTTTTTTTCAGTATGAGGGTGTTGAACCCAGGGCCTCATGCATGCTAGGCAAGTGCTCTACCACTGAATTGCACCTCCAATCTCTTTTTGATTTATTTTGAGACAAGTTCTTGCTAAGCTGTACAAGCTGCCTCTGGCCTCAAACTTGTGATCCTTCTGCCTCAGCCTCCCAAGCTGCTGATATTACAGTCATGCATGCCACACAGCTCTCAGCTTTATATGTTGTTGTTGTTCTTAAGTGCCATTCAGTCGGTATCCGACTCATAGCGACCCTCTGTACAACAGGGGAAACACTATTGTCAGTGCTTCTCTGCTGTTCATAAGGTTTTCAATGGCAGATTGATTTTTGGGAGGGGATTGCCAGGTCCTTCTCCCAAGCCTACAGCTTCTGGTGTTCCCAGGCGGTCTCCCATCCAGGTACTAAGCAGGCCTGACCCTGCTTAGCTTCCGAGATCTGACGGGATCGGATGCCACAGGGCTACCACTGCAGGCGCTCTCAGCTATATATATATATATATATATATATTTTTTTTTTTTTTTTTTTTTTTTTTTTTTTTTTTTTTTTTTGCAGTACTGGGGGTTGAACCCAGGGCCTCGAACTTGCATGCTTTGCAAGTGCTGGACCACTGAGCTGCACCCCCAGCCCTTTTTTTTTTTTTTTTTTTTTTACTTTTTGAGACAGGGTCTCACTAAGTTACACAGACTGCCTCTGGTTTTGAACTTGCGATCCTCCTGTCTCTGCCTCCCAAGCCGCTGGGATTGCAGGCGTGCGCCAGTGCACCCAGCAGCTTTAGATATGTTTTAAAAGAAAGAACCAAATTGAAATTGCAGAGTTAAAAAGTATAATAACTGAAATTTAACTCACTAGAGAAGTTCAGCAGGTCTACAATCATACCACCCCGTTGTCCCATCCCATCAGATCTTGGAAGCTAAGCAGGGTTGGTGTGGTTAGTCCTTGGATGGGAGATCCCTGGGAATACCAGATGCTGTAGGCTTGGGAGAAGGACCTGGCAGCCTACTTCCAGAACAATTGTTGTTAGGTACCGTCAAGTAGAGTCTAACTCGTAGCAACCCTCATAGGATTTTCAACCTCTGATCTCAAAACAATCAGCCATCAAAAATCCTATGAATATCAGAGAAGCACTGACAATAGTGCTGGGCACAATAGCACATTGTTGAGGAGTGTTTCGTTGTGTTGTATGTGGGGTTGCTATGAATCAGACCTGACTCAACAGCACCTAACAATAACAGAGGAGCTCAGAAGTAGATTTGAACTGGCTGAAGAAATAGTTCGTGATCTTGAAGATAGATTTAGAGGATTTATGCAAAGACTATGGACAAAAAGAAAGAGGAATGGGAAAAAAATAATAAACCAAGCTGTGGTGCTCACCTGTAATCCCAGCAACTTGGGAAGCAGAGGCAGGGGGGTCTCAGGTATAAGGCCAGAGGCAACCTATGTAACTCAGCGAGACCCTGTCTCAAGACATAAAGAAAGGAAGAAAGAAAGAAAGAAAGAAAGAAAGAAAGAAAGAGAAAAGAAGAAAGAAAAGAAAAGAATGGACTGGGGGTATAGTCCGGTGGTAGAGCATAGCATTTGCAAAGTACGCATGAGCCCCTGGGTTCAACTCCCAACTGCCACACACACACACACACACACACACACACACACAAAGACCTTTGGAATAATGTGAGGTATATCATTTTATAGAATGAGGGGCTGCCTGATTCTAGAACCACAAATAAAATCCAATTCAGATCTTTAAATTTCTTGTACTTTTTTCTTTGACAGATCATGTGCACCAATGGGTTGTGTATGGGAACCCAAAGGCCAGCTTAAAGCTTTTCAGGCTACAGCACCTGCTCATGAAACTTGGAAGCTTATGATTTTTCTGGAATTAAATCAGCACAAGCCAAGTTAATCTCTGGCAGTTGCTAGGGCTGTCCTTCTGGAGTCAGGACTTAAAGCCAATCTACATGCTGATAGGAAACACCTGTTTAGGATCTGCCATGCAACAGAGAAGACTTGGGAAAACAGAAGAACCTCGACTTTGACAGGAACTAAAATGTCTTCTGGAAAAGAATGGTAAGAGCTGAAGCTAGGTGTAGTGGCATACACCTGTAATCCCAACACTTGGGAAACTGAGGCAGGAGGAGGTTGAGGCCAGTCTGGGCTACACAGCAAGACCTCGCCTAAAACAGAAGAAAGGAAAGGAAAGGAAAGGAAAGGAAAGGGTAGGGTAGGGAGGGGAGAGAAGGAAATAAAGAGAGGGAGAAAGGAAGGCAGGAAGGAAGGAAAGGGAAGAAAGGGGAAGGAGGAAAGGAAGGAAAGAAAATAGAAAGAAGAGAAAGGAAAGAAGGAAAAAATATGCATCACAAAAGGAAATGGCCTAACGGACTGAGAGAGTGTCTAAAAACTGCATCTGAACTATGGGAACTAGCTAACAAAATAATTCCTGTGTCATAATTTCTGTTTGTTGTATCATAGACAAAATCATCTCATTCAACAAGGGATTTTAAAGGATCCCTGGTGTGCCTGCTGGGCAGATGGCACTAATCCAAAATGTACTAGAAATATGCTTCTTGCTAGCAGGATTCCTGATATGCAAGATTCTGTACTCAAGCTACATGCAGAAAGTTCTGTGCAGCTTCCCCAGGGACCTGGTTGCAGCGGATTGCATAGAATCAAGGCCTGTGGAAGGTAAGAGATTTTTGTCTTGTTATGGTTTGTAGGATGTCCAGGTGGCATGATGTCCACTGTCTTTCAGGAATGATGCAAATCACACTATCATACTCTCAGTCACCTTCCGTCCTCTGCACAAGCAGAGCAGGTAAGTTGGACTCTAAAAAAGTTCATCCAGGGCCAGGCGTGATGGCTAATACCTATAATCCCAGAACTTGGGCCGCTGAGGCAGGAGGATCCCTCCAGGTTTGCGGCCAGCCTGGGCTCAATAGTGAGACCCTGCCTCAAAACAGAAAATCATTTTTTCTCATTCAGCAATCTTTTCCTGGTGAAAATGACCTAATGCTTTACCACCATTAAAATACATCAGTAAAAGTGTTAAAAGTGAGAGCACTCCCTGTGCGCGAATACAGTGTACTACTTTGAACTTTTGTCTGGCAGGCGTGTGAATTCGTGTCTGAGAGCCATGTCCTGTGACCAATTTAGCTGAATCCCCTCATTGTCATATTCACTATTTAAAAGGCCTTCTTTCTCTGTTCCCTGGAAATCCTGACACATAAAATCAGAAAGATCTCGAAAGATCCTCCCCATCTACTGATCAGGAGATTTCATGTACATAAAGGTGTTGTGCAGGAAAGATAGGACATTACCACTCTTGGAGTGGCCCTTTCAAGTGTTCTGATGTGACTATCAAAGGGAAAGAAATCCAGTTAGACTTACACTTTCTGTGTGAAGCCAGCTCCTCAGCTGGGAATGCACTAGGGTTTCCACAAGGACTTGAAAATTATATTTTCTAGAATAACTGATTTGGGGTCACCATTCCAATGAACCATTCCAACAAACTTACTATCATTATCATAGTCAGCTCTACTGGTCTGTGTTAGTCAGTTTTCTATTACTGTAACAAAAAAGCCTGAGATAATCAACTCACAAAGAGAAAAGGTTTATCTTGGCTTGTAGTTTCAGAGGTTTCAGTCCATGGTTGGCTGGTCTCATTGGTTTTGGCCTTGTAGTGAGAAAGTACATGATGGTGGGAGTCACTGGTAGAGCAAAGCTGCCACCTTATGGTGACTGGGAAGCAAGAGAGGGAGGAAGAGGCTGAGGTCCTAATATCCCCTCCAAAGACACACCCATGATGACCTAACTTCCTCTCACTAGACCCCACCTCTTCCAAAGACACACCCACAGTGACCTAACTTCCTCTCACTAGACCCCCACCTCTTCCAAAGACACACCCACAGTGACCTAACTTCCTCTCACTAGACCCCACCTCTTCCAAAGACACACCCACAATGACCTAACTTCCTCTCACTAGACCCCACCTCTTAAAGGGTCCACCCACTCCCAATAGTGCCATAGGTTGGGGACTAAGCCTTCAACCTATGGGCCTTTGGGGGACACTTATCTGAAACCATAGCATGGCCTATTCTCAGGAGTGATGATTTCAACTACTTTAAGATGCACAATTTACAGAAACAAATACATTATTTGTAACACTACTTTTTCTTTCTGCACTACCAGTAACGGACCCCACAAGTGTATGTATTCCTCTCATCAGCTCCATATTGTATTCCCAAGATAGCCATGACCTATCTACAAGGCCAACAATCTGAATGTCAGCAGAGTGAAGGTGGGGCCATCTTCAGGAGTAATTTTTGGAAATACTAAAGTACATGTAACTAATGTTGGATTCCAATACTCAAGCCCTAAATTTGACACAGAATGTCTGAGCTAGCTGAGTGAAGTGGTGCATGCCTGTAATCCCAGCAATTCAGGAAGTGGAGGCAGGAGGATCGCAGTTTTGAGGGCAGAAGCAACCTGTGTAACTTAGCGAGACTGACTCAAGGTAAAAAATTTTTAGATGGGAATAGTGGTACAGATCAGTGGTAGAGTGCATGCAAAAAGTACATGTGGGGTTCAACTCCTAGTACCTAAAAAAGAAAACAAAACAAAAAAGACAGAAAGTAAAAGGAAACAAAGGAAGACCTATCCTAGGTCAATAGTCTTCATAATTGGAACGGGGTCCCCTCAGTCTCCTCTTGCAGGATATGCTTATTAAGGGCCCTGTTTGAGGCCCTGTTGTTGTTGTTAAGTGCTATCAAGTCAGGTCCAACTCATAGTGACCCTATGTACAACAGAACGAAACACTCCTCTGTACTGTGCCATCCCCGGCACTATGTCAGTACTTCTCTGCTATTCATAGGGTTTTCAGGGGCTGATTGTTTCAGGAGTGGGCTGCTGGGTCCTTCTCCCAAGCCTACAGTATCAGGGCGATACTCCCAGGCAGTCGCCCATCCAAAGACTAACCAGGCCAGACCCTGCTTAGCTTCTGAGATCTGACAAGATCGGACACCAGGGTGGTATGGCTGCAGACATCTGAGGCCCTACAAGGATGAAGAGAGACTCATGGGAAACAATCCTCGGAGGAATAGAAACAAGCAGTGTGGCTCTGGGTCCAGAGGGCAGACTGTAGTTAAAACACAAACCATAACAACAGCACACTTTTCTCTCTTCCTTTGATACTTATGCAAATTCTTTTAAAGGTTAAATAAACCTCTTGCCAGGATTAAAACCCGGGACTGTTTTCCTGAAGGTCCTGGAGCCACAGCTTTTAAGTACATACACCAAGAAGCCAGCGCTGCCTCACCCTGTCACCAAGGGCATTTAGGCCGGGAGCCTCGTCTACCTGCTTGTCACAGAAGTGCAAAATGTTTTAGTTGTCCTTCAGAAAAAGCCAATCAACTAGTGCAAATGACCACCTCATTAGCAGGTGCACTTGGGGTCAATTATGGAAGCACGTACAGCAAACAACGCCACAGAATCATCTCACCTGAGGAAGTCCTTGTACGTGAGAACACGCCTGACATGGGCAGCACCCACTTGGCCATCTAAACAGGGTGGGTTTTCTTCCATCTTCGTTCCCAGGAGCAAATTACACGGGACGCATCCCAGTCTGATTGAAGGCATGCTCAATGACAGGACTGTTTTCTTTCTTTTCCACGTTGGTGGAAAGAATCTTCTGGGCTGGCAGGAGACTTTATTTAAAAAATTCTTTTTTCCTCAACAGCACAAGGGCTGCCTTCCAAGTTATTGCAGGTGACAGTTTAGCAGATGTTTTGTCATGATATAACATGGGCCCACCAGTGTGTCTCCCTACTGCTCAACACTCAGCTTAGCCGCCCTTGGTGTCAAGGAGCCCAGGTCTGTGTGAGAGGAGGGCAGGCCGTAGCATAGCAACAAGTCGGCCTAGAGGTCTTAGCCCCTTGAGGCAATAAAAGTTTATTTCCAATATAGCGGAAGTGCTTTCTCTTCCGGTCTCTTTGGCCTCGGCGGCAGAAGCAAGATGAGGAAGGGAATGTCATCGTTTGGAAAGCGTCATAATGAGACGCATGCGTCGTGCTGCCGCTGAGGCTCTAAGGCTTACCACCTTCACAAATCGACGTGTGGCAAATGTGGCTACCCTGCCAAGCGCAAGAGAAAGTATAACTTGAATGCTAAGGTTAAGAGGGGCTGGGATTTAGCTCAGTTGGTAGAGCGCTGCGCTGCAGTCTCTGAGGACCCGAGTTCAATTCCCAGCACCGCAAAAATGGGAGAAGGGCCTGGCAATCTACTTCCAAGGCAATCCTGAAACAGCCATTGAAAACCCTATGAGGGTTGCTATGAGTCAGATACTGACTCGACGGCACCTAACAACAACAGCAAGGTTAAGAGACAAAACACTATTGGGACCAGTCGAATGAGGCACCTAAAAATTGTCTGTCGCAGACTCAGGCATGGATTCTGTGAAGGGACAACACCGAAACCCAAAAGAGCAGCTGCTGCAGCATCCAGCTCATCTTGAGACTTTCAACGATTAGTCACACAATAAATGTTCTGGTTTTAAAAATTAAAAAAATAAGTAAAAAATAAAAAATAAATAAAAGTTTATTTCCAGCTCATGCCATAGTACAGTGTAGGGCAGTAGAGCCGGGGCTTCCTCGTCCATGCAGCGGAAGGGCCTCAGGAGGCTGGCTCCTTCTGTCTCGTCAAACTGCCGTCTTCAACGTGAGGGAGGCTCGGAAGTAGGAACTGCCAAGTAAGGCACCAAATCTCTAATCCAGAAATTGTCCCATGAGAATCTTGCAGTTGTTGACCTTCAGCAGGTCAGAGAAGGGAAACCAGCCGAATCTCAGAGCACTGTGGAGACCTTGGTCATAGAATTACCTGGGCTCTGGTGAATTACAAAACTGACGTTTAAAGCACAGGGCTAGTTTTGGGATACAGTTTGAGGATGTCCTCTAGGGTTCATGTGTGGGAAGCTTAGGTCCCAATATGGTGATGTTAGGAGGTGCTGGGACCTTTACAAGGTAGGGGCTACCGGGAGGTCGTTAGGTCACTGGGGACATAGCCCTTAGACGGGATTAATGTTAGTACTTATAGGACCCAAATCTCTCTATGGCTTTCTGTCTTGCCATGTGAGCTTTCTCTCTCTTGTACACCTTCCTGCCATGTTATGCCAAGCCCCACAAGATCCTCATGAGTTGTTGTTGTTGTTGTTAGGTGCCGTCGAGTAGGTATCCGACTCATAGCAACCCTTATAGGGTTTTCAATGGCTGTTTCGGGATTGCCTTGGGAGTGGATTGCCAGGCCCTTCTCCCATTTGTGCGGTGCTGGGAATTGAACTTGGGACCTCAGAGACTGCAGCGCAGCACTCTACCAACTGAGCTAAATCCCAGCCCCATCCTCGTGAGAGCCAAGCTGATTCTAGCACTGGGACCTTGAACCTCCAGAACTGTGAGCTAAATAAACCTCTTTTCCTTATAAAGTACCCAGTCCCGGGCTATTTCATTACAGTAATGGAAAACAGAACCATGCATGCAGGAGGCCACCTAATCAGGATTAGGATCCTGAAGTCCTGCCCTAGAGTCTGGAGAAACTTGTGAGGCTGAAGCCTCCCCTGAGCAAGAGATTTAGCATCAGAAATCTTGGGTTCAAATGCTGGCTTCTCTCTGATTAGTTGTTCCAACTGAGACACACCATTTCTCTGGGCTGTGGTGTCCTCTGGAAAAGTATGTATTCTACATACTGGGTGAGATGGTTCTGAGGCTTAAGGGCGATGATGTTTGGGAAAATGCTTTGAAAGCTATAAGGCACAAGACAAATACTGCTAAATATTATTTGTCTTTCCGCAGAAGTTTCCCCAGCCGGGTCAGCCTCTCCCCATCTGTTCAAAGAACAAGAAATTGACCATGAATCTTCCTTCCAGGGCTTCTGGGGAAGGAGGAATTCTAGCCACTCCAGACCCTCCCTGTGAGTCCTCAAAGGCCCTCAAGTCCTCAGCCCGCCAGCCCCAAACTCTGAGACCTCAGCACTCATGTGTCCACCAGATGACAATGGAAGTTCTCAGAGATGCTTCCAGAAAGCCTTTCTCCACAAACACTACACAATCTAGGCCCTGTCCCCACCCCTGGCCCACTTTTCAAAAGACAGTCACCCTCATTTGTCTTTACCCTACCCGCCCTCCACCCTTGCTCTGGGATTTCCCTACATTATGAACCTTGTATCAGCCTATTAACTGCAATTTCAACTGTTAAGCCATCTCTCCCAGACCATGTCCTCTGCCTCTGCCACTCCCACAGCTTTCCAAAACCAGATCTGACCAGTCAGAAGCAGCTTCTAAAAAAGAGTGCTATGATTTCAGCAGAGCACTCCTGAATGTCTTCTGATGTGTGTGGACTGGGGCCAGCCTGGACTTTGGGGCTCTTCTGCTTCTCCATTGACCAGCTGGGCAGCCCTGCTCCAAACTCTCCTTGCCTGGGTTTGCATCTGTGAAACGCAGGGTTTGGATATAATGGCCACTGTTGTAATTCTGAGATGGGGAGTTGGGGCTGGGTGGAGAATCGGGCAGGTAAAGTCCTGACTGGCTGAGTTCTGTAGAATGGAGCCTGGGCTCCTCCTCCTTCCGGAGTCGTACCAAGGTGTCCCCACTGATGCCTTTGCCAGCACAAATGCTAGCTGACTACCCACTGATGGGTTCACAGAGGCAGTTTCTCAGAAGAGTCACAAGAGGATCGAGACCCAGAATGCTAGTGGACCAGTCTATGAATGTACTTGGCCTTTGGCCTGAACCCTCCTACCACCATTGAGCAGGAGGGTTTGACATGCCTGGGATCACATTTATTTATTTATTTATTTATTTATTTATTTATTTATTTATTTATTTAGTGGTACTGGGGGTTGAACCCAGGGCCTTGTGCTTGTATGCTTTGCAAGTGCTGAACCACTGAGCTGCACTCTCAGCCCATATTTTTTACATTTTTGAGACAAGGTCCTGCTAAATTATGCAGACTGCCTCTGGTCTCGAACTTGCAATCCTCCTACCTCCACCTCCTGAGTCGCTGGGATTGTAGGTGTGCACCACTGCACCTGGCTCTCAGATCACTTTTGAATTTCAATCTCCCTCTTCCCATCCACTCATCCCAATATTGAAGCTCCTCCGACCCTGAAGTCCTCTGGGGGCTGGGTTCTCGTTTCAGTAATGTACTGGGAAGCTGACATGCACATACACACATTTTATTTTTCATAATATAAAGGGTCATGTGTCCAGCATCCTTTACAGATAAATAGCCCTAAAATTTTCCAGTTTTGCTAGTAGAACTTTCTGTCCCCCTGAGAGAGGCTCCCTGCCCCCAAGTTCTCCATGGGGCTTGGCGTTTGGGGAGCTGCATCAAGGAGGTCATCTAAGATGGCACAGTGGTCTCACAAGCTCAGGGGTGAAAGGGCAATGTTTGTGGATTGAATCTGTTCCTTAATATTTTCCTTCACAAGACTTTGATAGAATCAGGCATAGACTGGCTTAGCACAGAATGCAATTGAAATATGATTCTTTGGCATTTCGTCTGTTTGGCCAGGGCATTCTGCAAAGAACATGGGCACTACTCCATCTGGGTAGGCCTGGCAAAGGGCATGAGCCCAGGAGGCCTGTGGTAGGACCAGGGTGCGGGGCACGTCAGGATGCCCACACTGACACTGAGGACAGGAGGGTGGGCAGCTGCCTTAGTCCTGCTGGAGCAGCTGTGGGGAGAGTTCTGGAAGCAAGTCTCTCTACTCTGGGGTCTAGGCCACTGTCTGTCATACCCTGCCTCTTTGGTTCAGCCCTTCATCCTCTCCTCTCTCTTCCCTAACCCTTTGCAAAGTTACCTGTCCCTGAACACCAAGATCAAACACACAGGGACCTGTCTGCAAAAGGATAAGGCTCTCCACCCAGGGGTAGACGCCCAAGATGGCATCTTGCTCAACCTTCCTACAGTCCAGGGTCATGCAGGGGAAAATAAACTGGAGTAGGAAGGGAGGAGTGTTATTTGTGATGGGAGACCCTGGGGTCAAGTTTATCTGAGATGATGGCAGATTGGAGATCATCTGCAACCAGAAATAGGCCCTGGGCTCTATTCACTCCTCCCAAGTACTGCCTAGGGACCACAGGAAGCCTCCCCAGGTTCCTGGAGCGACCTCAAGTGCCCAGCTCTGTCACCTGCCAGACGCTGGGCATTCGACAGGGGCAGTGTGGTACGTGTGGGCCCCACTGGATCCCTGGCGTTGCTCCACTTTGCATCACGCATCCTTTAACGTCTCCTGGGTGTTACTCCTCCTGGAGAAGTGGCTCTCGGTCCCCTCCCTGCACCCTCTCATCCTCCTCCTTCTCCATACAGCCCACGGTGGCAGCCAGCCCAGCGCCCACGCCACCCCCGACCACAGCAGCCCCGGTGGCCCCGACCGCTGCCCCGGCTGCCACCATCCCAGCCTCAGCAGCCAGCGCGGCCGCAGCCATGCCTGCACCCACCACACCCCCTGCCAGGCCCATGAGCCCGGCCCCCACGGCGCCCCCCACGGCAGCCAGGTGGCCACAGAAGCGCATGGTGTAGGAGTCCATGAAGGCCTTGGCCATGGCCTGTAGCTCGGCCTCCAGGGCCTCCAAGGTCTGCTCTCTCTCTTTGCACAGCAAGGCCGCACCATGGCGGGCCAAGATGGCGTCCTTCTGGGTGGAGAGGAGGTTGCGCATGGTGTCGGGCAGGACCCGGAGTGCAGAGAAGATGCGCTTGGTGGCAATGTCCTGTGGTGATGGAGGGGAGAAGAGAAAGTGCCCCGGCGAGGAGACTCACTCATCCCCTCCCCAGTGTGGGCGCCACCTGGCCAGACCCTGGCCGCCCCTGGGTGCCCGCGGGCTCACCTGCTGCCTCACATACTCTTCAAACTCCTTCTTGGCGGCTTCCACTTTCCTCAGGTCGTGCAGCTGAGCAGCCATCTGTCCATGGGAAAGCCCAGGCTGCCTCCCTCCTTCCTCCTCTGCCAGGGCTGCTGCCTGCTCCTCATCTCCACTCCTGGGGCGCGGGGACCCCCTCCCCCGCCAGGCCTCCCTCCCAGCCTCCAGCCTCCCGGGGGCCTCCGTACCTCATCTGGAGAGCTGAATCCGGGCCCGGTCCTCCCCATCCAGCCCGAGAGGTTCTGCGGAGACACCACCGCCGGGTCAGAGAGAGCGGGGGCCTGTGGAGGCCGGGGTCTCCAGGGAGTTTTCACACCTTGATCTCCTGAGCTAGCTGCTGCCCCGTGAGCAGGCGTCTGTCCCCCCTGGCCGCGGCACGTCCCTCACTCCAGTAACCCTGGCAGCGGCTCTTAGCATGCTGTGGGGCTGTGCTCAGTACTTCTGAGACATACGCCCGGAGAAGATGGCGGAAATCATCATCTGTGTCTGAGGAAGAGATTTCTCAGGTTAGGAGGTCTGGCCTGGGGAGACTGGATACCACCAGGGGGCTTCAGGAAAGCTGGGACGCAGTGCCCAGGAGGTCTTGGCCCCCGGAGCCCTCACCTCCTCCTGGGCTTCCTTGGTCTTTGTTCACCCACTGCCTCCCCGGAGCAGGCAGGAGGTAACAGCGGGCTCGTTTCCCCAGAAGCAGCTCCTGGACCTTGGGGTACCTGCCTGACAACTTCTGAGAGACAGATTGCAAAGCACTCTGAGTCAGGGAACAGCGCCCCCCTGTGAGCACCCTTCTAGAACCCCTCTCAGCCTCTCTGACGCCCTGCCCTATCACAGGGCCCCCTACCCCCCTCCCTCTGCCCCATTCACCTGGAGGATGTCACCCACGTGCCCCTGCCCTGCCTGGTTGGGGTGGGATGAGTCTCGAACTAAGAGGTCCAGGTGCTGAAAGAGAAGCGATTCAGACACCAGCAGCCGGAGGGGGACGGAGTCTGGGCTGACAAGTCCAGAAATGGGTGTCTCACCTGGATCGGCACCATCCCATAATGCTTGCCCATCACCTCAGCCACGTGGACAAACATCTGGGGATGGGCACAGAGAACGTCAAAGCCCGGCCCCAAGCTGTCTTCCGGTCCCCTTGTGTAGGGGCCAAGCTTCCCACTCCCCTGTTCTGGGACTTTCCTGCCCCTCCCCCAGCCGGGCACCTCACACTCGCCCTCCTGCCTCAAACCCACCAACCCAGTTCACGTGTCATAAAGTCCTAAGCCAGAAGTTACATAATGGAAACAGTCAGTGCTGTATTATTCTGTACCCCACCAACATTTACCCATAGAGGGAGAAAAAAAAAATCCTAAACCAGAACAAGAGGGCACTAGTTCCTCTGGTCCAGCCCTCTAGCTTTATGGTCAGGGTGGGTTGAGGTGATGTCCCCAGCATCAAGGCCACTCACCTCCAGATAGCCCAGGTCTGTGTCCTTCAGCTCCTGGGAGGTGTTTAGGATCTGAAAGCAAGGAGAACAAGAAAGTGCTAGAAAGCCTACAGAGGCGAAGTGATGCTGGGAAGTCACTGGTGAGGAGGCTCCCAGGGAGCCTACAGGGCCTGCCCACCATGGTGGTGTCTCGGGTGGAAGGGCGAGGCTTGCCTCCCTGTTCTCCTACAGGCCTGGGATGGTCTTGAGAGCCTACAGGCCTTCAGCTACCCCTGGAGACCATCAGCCCCTCCATCCCCTTCACTGACTGGGGACATCCCCCCGCTTCCAGGAGCACTTCCAGAGCCTGAAGGGACCCCAGACGCAGAAGCCCGTGAGATGTCCTTGGACTCGAGGAAGCTGAGCTGGAGGAGGGTGGGAGGGGTGGGGGCCCCAATCTCAGCGCCTCTCTCACCTGGTAGGAGCTCAGCATCATGGTGAGCGCACACAGCTTGATCCTGGTTTCCCTGCTCAGCTCTGGGCTCATGGCGTCCCCTGTGTCCACTAGAAACACAGCCACCTATGCAGGGGGCAGGGGGATGAGCCCAGGGGTCAGGGCTGCCTCACTCCACCATGGTCTTCCGCCCACCCTGTCTCCATGTCCTCACTCCCAAAGATGTCCTTCTTTTTCTTTATTTCTTTTCTTTTCTTTCTTTCTTTTCTTTTTTCTTTTTTTTTTTCCAGTTCTGGGGGTTGAACCCAGGGCCTTGCGCTTGCATGCTTTGCAAGTGCTGGACCACTGAGCTGTGCCCCCAGCCCATTTTTTTACTCTTTGAAACAGGGTCTCGCTAAGTTACACAGACTGCCTCTGGTCTCAAACTTGCGATCCTCCCACCTCCGCCTCTCGAGTTGCTGGGATTACAGGCATGTGCCACCGCGACGGCAAAGATGTCCCTCTTCTTCCGCCTCTTCACTCATCTCCACTTTCTCTCTCCTTCTCTCTCTCTCTCCCTCCCTGGCTTCCTGCCCCCACCCACCTCTGACCTCCTCCTGCCCTTTCTTCCTCACCTTCTTCCCCTCTTTCCCCAACAGGAAAGGGTGACTCCACATCCAGATGCCTCTGGTGAGGCCATTGGCGCCCCATCTGCACCCTTGCAGGGACCCCTCTCCTCCTCTGGGCCAGACGCCCTCACCAGACTCCTGCGAGAAGAGAAGAGGGTATCAGTTGGTCCATTCCTCGTCCCTGGAGATGGGGTCCCAGACTGAGCTCCCCTCCCAGAGCCAACCCGGGGCTCCCACATGCCCCATGCAGCCTCCTGCCAGCCCTGCCCTCACCAGGCCTGGCAAACCCCAGAGCAGGTGGTCCAGGAGGAAGGACTTCCCTGAGTGCTGCTCCCCCAGGACAGCGAGGAGGCAGACAGGGGTGTCCCTGGCCAGGGGGTGCTTCAGGCAGCGGTTGATGGCCCCCATCCTGAGGATGAGGCCGCCCGAGGCGTTGATGCGCACCAGCAGCAGCCGCTCGGCCCTCACGGCACAGGTCTCCTGGGCAGGGCGGAGAAGGGTCCCCTGAGCATCCCAGAGGAGCCCCTGAATCTGGAGTGCGTCCCCCTAGAATGCCATGCCTGGGCTGACATTCCAGAATAGGACCGGAGCCACCCGTGCCTCTCGGATCTGCCTGGGTCTCCGAGTGGCCCACCCCGGCAGGAGGCCTGGTCCCCACACCTGCAGCGCAGGGGGCAGCGGGTGCTGCGGAAGGAGCTTCATCTTCTCGCCCAGGCTGCGGAGGCCTTTCTTCTGCTTGCAGATCTTCCGGCACTCGGGGCAGCAGGGCGGCCCGCAGCCGGGGACGCGGTGTGTGCTGAAGCACCGAATGCAGAAGTCGTGGCCGCAGTCCAGCGAGATGGGCTCGCGGAGCTTCTCCAGGCAGATGGAGCAGGCGGGCGGCTCCCGGAGTGCTGTGGGCCGGGGCCCCAGGCCCAGCTCCAGCTTGGGGAAAGGGGCATGGGACCTGAGGAGAGGACAGGCCATTTGAAAGCAGTAGCGCTCTCAGTGGCCGGGTTTGTGGGGTAGAGGTCCCTTTGGGCCACTTCTGCTTCCCCCAGGCCCTCCATGGCCTGACAGAGATGCTCCCTGAGGGGCCAGGCTCTGCCTGTCCCTCACCTCCTCGCACCCCGGATCTTGGCGGCCCCACAGTGGGGGCAACAGGGCACTGGAGAAAGAGCACCCAAGAGTGAGAAAGCCGGGATGGCACACTGGCTCTGCCATAGCCCAGCCATGGAGACCGTGCATGGGGGCCTTCCCCTCTCTGGAGCCCCATTTCCTAATTGTCTCCATAGAAAGACAGGCAATGCTGGCTCCTGGGCTGGGGGTGATCATCAGAGGTGATGCGTGTGCAGCCTGTCAGATGCTCAGGAAAACCCTCTCCCCAGCCTGTCCTAGCAGAACCCTCTCAAGCAGGTGCTGGCTTCAGCCAGACCCCCAAGGAGTGCCACACGCTACACCCCAGCTGCTGGGTCGTCAGGAAAGGGCAGCGGTCCCACAGTACCCAGACAGCCTGGCCTGCCACAGAACAGATGGCTCCGACTCTTGGAGGATTCCTTCCCTCTGAGCTGAGCCTCTACCTCGCCGCAGCGGCCACCTGCTCATTCCTGCCCGGCCGATCTGCCTTGGCTGGCTGGGCTGCAGGGCTCTGTGCTCCTGGACCAGCCTTTCCAGCTGACCTGCCGGGCCCACCGCACCAATCCCAGCCCGACAGGCCCCGCCGCTCACCAACTGTTGCTGCTGTTTCCCATGAAGCTCCGTTTCCTCTCCTTGGAGAAGGGGGGGAAAAAAAGATATCTAGAACAGAATCCAGACTCCTCTCTTCATCCTGGCTTTCCAGGGCCCCTCCCCCACTCCCCAGGCCCATCCCCCATCCCAGGTGGCTCCGTCCCACCCCCACCTCCTCCCCAAATCTTAGGACTGAAGACTTGCCCGTTTGCCAAGCCGATGACAAAAGGAAGTGACTGACAGGGCGGGCCTCGGCATGGGAGGCTGGGATGGGAGAGGGTCTGGCGCAGAGACCCACAGAGACCTTGGACTGGAGGTAGGAGGACTTTTCTCGCTTGTGGCTCCCGAGCTGGCAGGTGGCGGGTGGGGCAGGGAGATGGTCTCCCCAGAGGAGCTGACTCCCTGTCCGAGCTGGAGAATAAATGTGCGGGTTGAGAAAGAGGAGGCTGTCGCTGGACTCACCCCAGGGGGAGGAGACAGGGTTGCGGGTACCAGGGCTCCGGAGGAGGGGGGGACGAAGCCCGGCTCAGAATCCCTGGCAGAAGCTGGGATGCAGGCGCGACGAGGTGGTGAGTCGCCATGGAGACGAAAGGGAAAGATAAGGACAGGGAGGGGGAGGGGGACGGGGAGAGAGAAGCCATGTGGGCGCATGGCACAGCCTAGAAGGGGCTCTTGGTGAGACTGTGGGCCAGCGCTGCCCCGACTGGGCCAGCTGCGATCCTTCAGGGCCACAGGGCAGGGTGGGCAAAGAGGAGAGGCATGGGAAACGCAAGGGACGTGATTGGCCCATTCATTCGAACGACCTACTTTCATGGAGCGCCGGCTATGTGCAGGGCTGTGTGATGGCACCTTGCTGCATGTGGCCCTGTACATCTCACCACCCTCCACCAGGGTCACATTACCTGTCCCAGTTGCAGCCTTCGCAGAATGCCAGGGCCCTGCATGTCCCCTGGTGTCTCACGATGGCTTTTGCTCTGCCTTTGAAGAGCCACCTCTGCACTTTGTAACGGCCTCTTGATGGGCTCCTCACCACCTCCCATCCACTCTCCAATGGCCAGCCGGGCACAGATGACCCCATGCTGCTCTAACATCTTCCATGACTCCCTACTGCCATTAGATCATAATCCAAACTGCTTGGCCTGCATTCCCAGGCCTGACCCCTACCCCTCTTGCCTGTCCTCTCACCCCCACACCCTTCTCTGCCTCTGCACCTCTGTCTGCTGTTCCCCCTACCAGGTCTTCCTCATCCCTCCTAAGACCCCCTCCCACACCCGTTCAGGTGCCAAGGCCTCCCTGGGTCCACCTTGCCTCACCCCTCTGACTGGATTACTGGCCCTCAGGTGCTTGTGGCTTGGCAATCTAACTGGTGATGGGTTTGGTGGATCCCAGGTTTTGGAACAAGGTTCCTCTCGGCTCAGTTCCCAGCTGGGGGCCTGAGGACTTCCCTTCACCTCTTTGAGCTGTAAGAGGTCACAGCATCCTACATGAAGCCACTTGCCCAGGCAGGGGAGTTACCTGTAATGAAGAGCTGGGATACAGAAGAGGCAGGGTGCAAGGTGGGATTCAGACCTGTACAAAGCCAGCCAAGGTCCCCACCAGTAGACAAGGTGCCCCAGGGGCTCAAAGTGGCAGTAAGGGCCACACTGGGCCAGGCCAGGTCCTGCAAGGAGAATAGGCCCCCAGGGTCCTGCTGGGGACTGAGAGGTGATGTGTGAGAGTGAACTTTACAGGGAGGGAACCCTGGATTTCCAGTGTGGAGCTTGGTTTGTGGGGAGGGAGGATCTCTGGGCCCTGGAGACAGATCTGCCCATCATTCCATCCCTTCGTGCATTCATTCACCTACCCATGGTGGCCGAGTTGTGTGAGGTCCCAGGAACATGGCCACACGTAGCTCAGTCCCTGCCCTCGAGAACTGCTCAGACTTAGAGGAGCAGAGCCCGCTGGGTCAGCTGGACCGCTGGCTTGCTATACGGCCCCACATGGCTGCTGTTTTTCTGCCCATTGGCCAGCCATGTGGTGTCACTGTTCCTGCCTGGAAGGTGATGACTGTGCAATGTTTGGATTTGGAGGGCCGGGGGAACCTTGATGTATCCCATCAGACCACAGCCCAGTGGTTGGCAGGACCGGGCTCCTCCCCGCAGGCCGGGCTCACACACTCCTTCCTCCTGCCTGCAGCACATGGACTGTGCACCACATGGTCCGCCCTCCTGCCCAGCTCCAGCCCTTGGCCTCCAGATCTGAAGCCAAAAGCTCCCAGTGCCTGCTTTCCGTCTGCCTCCTTCCTGGTGGGCCAGCTCCTATGCAGCTCCTATGACCTTCTCTCAGAAGATCCAGCCATCTGCCTCCCCCATCCTTCGCCCAGCTGCTCAGAGGCACTTCCTGCTGGGGGACTGGCTGGGAGAAAGTGAAAGAAGGAGGCCCAGATCTAGGGACCTCAGGGCTGCAGGTGACATCTTCACCCTGTCCCCGCCCTGAATCCAGCTGCTCCTTTCAAGCCACTCTCTTTTCTCTCCAGCCCCCGAACTTCTCCCCACCCCATCCATAGTGCCAGCCCCTGAATGCAAACAGCTCTCTAGCTGTGCCCAGGGCAAGACTCTCACTGCTCCCCCTCTGTCTCCAGAGCGCCTTCCTTTCCCTTCCTCCCGCAGGCCCACGTGCCACGCCCACAGTGGAAAGCCTCTCTGCTGCAGGCATTCCTAAAAGAACCCAGAGAC
>VMDO01017064.1:0-45926 GCA_007922755.1 Pedetes capensis | reverse complement strand
AAAACAAGGAAAGTAGCAAATAATTTTTTAAAACACACACACACACACACACACACATATTCATTTATGCATAGATTTTCCAATCATTCACTTACTGAGACAGGGGTCTTGTTGTATAGCCTAGCCTGCTCTTGAACTTCCTATGGAGCCCAGACTAGTATCCAACTTGAGATCCTCCTGTCTTGGCCTCCCAAGAGCTGAGATTATAGGTATATGCCAGCAAGATTTTTTTTAATAGTGCAAAGAGCCAAATAACCCATATGACAACTTCATAAAAGAGGTATTGCTATCACAGATAACTGCTGTAAGAGTCAGAAATGCACAAATAGATGCAACTTGGGTATTAGGCCTCTGCATCAGCCCTTCACTATGGGGTCAGTTTAAAAACAGTGCAAGTAGAGCACAATTTTAGAAGAAGGGAAGATTTCAGCTGGGCACCATGGAACATACCTGTAACCCCAGCAACTCGGGAGGCTGTGGTAGGAGGATTGTAAGTTTGAGGACAGATGCAAGCATAACTTAGTGAGACCCTGTCTCAGAATTTTAAAAACTTAAAAAGAGGCTGGGGGTACAGGTCAGTGGTGAAGTGCCTTTGGTTCTACCAACCCCAGTACCAGAAAAAAAATAAAATAAAATAAAATAAAATAAATGAAAAAATTTAAAAAGGGAAGAGAAATGAAAAAAGAAAAGAGAAGAACAGGATTTCCATGGGCACAGAGCTTTAGGAAATTTGGAAAGGTAGAGAAAAACAAGCATGTAAAATGCTCCTTTTTTCTACTATAAAAAGAGTAGAAAGGAGGAGGGAGGGAACTAGCACAGGGAAGTGAAGACTACAGAAGGTGGGATGTGGAGGGATGAAGGGGGAGAAGACAATCTCAATGTAAACAGCACCACTTCATGAGTACATTGGAAAAATAAGGAAGTATAACTCAAATCTTCATTTGAGTTTTACTACATATGAGCCATGGCCTGCAGCCATAGTACTATGGCATCCAATCCCATCAGATCTTGGAATCTAAGGAGGGTGGGGCCTGGTTAGTGCTTGGATGGGAGACCACCTGGGAACACCAGGTGCCATAGGTTTGGGAGAAGGACCTGGCAACCCACTCCCAAAAAACAATCAGCCACTGAAAACCCTATGAATAGCAGAGAAGCACTGACAATAGTGTTTTTGCTTGTTGCATGTAGGGTTGCTATGAATCAGACACCAACTCAACGGCACTTAACAGCAACAACATATTAGCCATAAGGCTCCACAAACCTTGTGGGTTGATGAAAGTGTTGCCAGAGGTGATGTAAAGGATGCATAATGGAAAAAGCCAATGCCGTTTTACTCTGTACCTCATCATCATTTACTAACAAACGGAGATTTTAAAAAATGCTTTTTTCCTACTTTCCCCTTTTCTCAGATAAACACATACCTATTATTTTTCTGTACTCCATTTAACATTATTTACAGTTTGCTCCTTTGTGAACTCACCTAAATTTCATCTCTTGACAAAATGAGAGGTCATCTCTTCTTGCCATCATTACTTCAACTAACTGACACAGTTTCGTTTTTATTTGAATTGCATGGACCATATTCCCAAGCACACGAACATATCTATTTAGGCACAGAAACATTAAAAAAATTACCAGACATAGACAAAAGAGGAGGTATTCAATGCTTTAATTCCTAATAAAATGACTAACTCAAACTTTAAAGATGATTAAAATTTTAATTTATTCAAGTGAGAATACATAAAACCTCTGGTTACCTTATTGTCTCACCCTACTTTGAGTAAAGAAAAAGATGGCTAAGTATTTCATCAATAATGATTACTCTCAAGGCATAAGAGGATTTTCATACTTCTTAAAAATGTTTCTGCTATATTTCAACAGAACACTTACCTGACCAGATTTAACATCATTGTTTCAATGCTAGCCTGTCCCAGATGTTCAGAGCTGCCTTCAGTATGATTATCTAGTAAATTCTTCATTATAGCTATGGTTTGCTCAACAAATTGAGTATTGGTATCAGTCAATAAGACCTACACAAAGAACAAAATACATTAGTGATTTTCTATTAATATACAAGAAACAGATCATAGACAGATGAAAGCGACTGATTTAAATATCATACAAAAGCAGAAATGTATACACCCATAGGCATATGCTCAAACACACAGATACACACAGGCACTCATATTCACACCTAAGACATTCATAGCTCCAGGCACACTCACATGACAGAGTTCCTAAGAAGCAAGCTGATCCCTGCATTAGATGATTTTTTTCTGTAATTTTTGACTACCTTTTAAAATTAGTAAGTGAATATTCATGCAGATACCTAATTTAAATAATCTGAAAGAAAAAGTCTTCATTATTTCACATGTCACTCTATTCATAGGGAAGGGAGAAAAATAAAGCAGAAAACATTTTACCTGTCCTTGAGAGTCAAAAAACTTGCTGATGGTATTCTTCAATTTGTTAAAAAGCATTGGATAAAGAGCAGGACTCAATTCTAGACCCACCAGTTCCTTAACACTGGTCCGTATTTGAAGTCCCACTCTCTCATGGTTACACACCATTAAAGACAACAGCCGATCCATAAATTTGCTGACAGGTGTATCTGCATTTCCCTCTGAAGACATCACTGAAATCATGGAACCTTTACGTTCACTGACAGGGCCCATGGGTGGGCTATAGGTTGCCAGGCCAGAGTTGCTTCTCTGCTGCAGGCACACACCCCCAAGGGCACAAAGGAAGCCAGTCATGTTGATCCATTCCTGTAAGGAGTCTGTATCAGATAAATCTATGGATCCTCCTCCACTCACATGGGACATCCGCCTTTTAACAATGGTCTTGTGAAGGCTTTCAGCAGCCTAAACACAAATTTTTTGTGAAAAGCATGAATTCACTCCAAGTTGAATGAAATCTGACAAATTGAATCATCATTTCTTCTAGTACAAAAGGATACAGTTTACATTTTTAAAAGGGAAAATGTATAATTATATATATTTTTAAAGAGCCACTGATATTTTTATCATAGCTAGACTAACATAATCAACCCACAGTACCAAATTTCTTTTAAAAAGCTTTGATTTACATGGATGAACCTTGAAAACATGGTAAGTGAAAGAAACCAGTCACACAAGCCCAGGTAATCTATGATTCCATTTATAGGAAATGGCCAGCATAGGCAAATATATAGAGATAGAACATAGATTAGTGGTTGCCTAGGGGTGGAGACGCCTGCAGCTATAGCCCTGTGGCATCCGATCCCGTCAGATCTCGGAAGCTAAGCAGGGTCGGGCCTGGTTAGTACCTGGATGGGAGACCGCCTGGGAACACTAGAAGCTGTAGACTTGGGAGAAGGACCTGGCAAACCCCTCCCAAAAATCAATCTGCCATTGAAAACCCTAGGAACAGCAGAGAAGCACTGACAATAGTGTTTCCACTGTTGTACAGAGGGTCGCTATGAGTTGGATACCGACTCGACGGCACCTAACAACAACAACACCAGGGGTGGAGACAAGGAAGTAGGGAAATGGAGGGTAAGGGAGGGGTCGAAATAGCTTAAGAGGGCAGGGTGCAGTGCACATGCCTGTAACCCCAGCAACTCAGGAGGTGGAGGCAGGGAACCGCAAGTTCGAGATCAGAGGTAGTCTGCATAATTTAGTGAGACCCTGTCTCAAAAAGTAAAAAAAATGGGCTGGGGGTGCAGCTCAGTGGTACAGCACTTCCAAAGCATGCAAGCATGAGGCCCTGGGCTCAACCTCTAGTACTGCAAAAAAGAAAAAGAAAAAAGGAAATAAAAGCATGGGTTTTGGTTTTTCTTTGGGATGATGAAAATGTTCTAAAATTGTGCAACAGTTACAAAATACTGTAAATACACTAAAAGCAGTCATTGGATTGGACACTTGAAATGAAAATTATATGGAATGCGAATTATATATTAAACCATTACCTCCCAAAAGCTTTCATTTCTAAACCTATACATCCTCTTCAAATAATGGTATTGGTACACAATTTTACTTCACAAAAACATAACTTTTTTCTTGTTCTAATTAACCATGACAGTAAAAAAAACCAATGTGAAAATGACCATTTTCTCTCAATACCTAATATGAGCAATATTGAGTGATATGAATCAAATATACACAAATACCAATTAATTGTTGATTTCTGGGGTAATTGATGATAATATCCCTCATGTGTCTGTCAGCTTGTCATGCTGTGAGGGCTTGCGTGTTGCTGTGATACTGCAAGATATGCCACCAGTATTTCAGATACCAGCAGGGCTACCCACGGTGGACAGGTTTCAGCTGAGGTTTCAGACTAAGACAGACTAGAGAGAAGACCTAATAGCCCACTCCCCAAATAATTAGCCATTGAAAACCCTATAAATGCAGAGAAACACTGTCAAATACAGTGCCAGAAAATGAGTCCCCCAGGTTGGAAGGCATTTAAGAAACTACTGAGGTAGAGTTGCCTCCTCAAAGTAGAGTCGACTTTAATGATGGGAATGCAGTAAACCCCTTGGACCTCCATTTGCTGATGTGGCATGATTCAAAATGAGAAGAAACACAGTGTCTGCAACAATTGGCTGAAATATAAAAAGATCGTGTGCATGGCACAGTATTGGGTAGGATTTCGTTCTGTTGTACATGGGGTCCTATGTTGTTGTTGTTGTTAGGTGCCGTTGAGTCGGTATCCAACTCATAGCGACCCTCTGTACAACAGGGGAAATACTATTGTCAGTGCTTTTCTGCTGTTCCTAGGGTTTTCAATGGCAGATTGATTTTTGGGAGGGGGTTGCCAGGTCCTTCTCCCAAGCCTACAGCTTCTGGTGTTCCCAGGCGGTCTCCCATCCAGGTACTAACCAGGCCTGACTCTGCTTAGCTTCCAAGATCTGACGGGATCGGATGCCACAGGGCTACCGCTGCAGGCTTGGGGTCCTATGAGTCAGATCTAACTCAATGGCAACCAACAACAATAAATGATAATATAATTAAACAACAATAAATGATAATATAATTAATAGCTGATGAATGAAATAATATAGTTGATAACAGTTGAATGAAATATCCAAAATTTTAAATTCCTTTCAACCTATGATGGATTCAATCTTCTGCCTACTAGATCCCTTAATGAGAAAATCTAATAAAATAGCAAAAATGAATTATTTGAATTTTAATTTATGTCTACCTTTGTCACCCCTTTTCTGAAAATTCTGTGAAATACTTTGATGAGAGGAGAAAGAGGATAAAGGTATGGTGTCTACCGTAAGTGGTTTCCAGCAGTGCTGTCCAATGTTTCTGTATGGAAATAATTTACATCTCTACTGTCCAGCACAGTAACTAATTGCTATCTAAACTATAGCAACTGAATGATGAAAAAACTGAATTTAATTCTATTTAATTCCAATTAACTTAAGGTAAAATTTAATTTAAATTTCAATAGCCACATGAGGCTAGTGGTTACCATTATTAGGGAGTGCAGATCTAGATGAACCACACTAAATAGTCTTAAGACAACTATACAAGTGAAGTAATAGATCAATTAACAGACAAAAATCAACTTTACAAACTCACCTGGCTATCTTCCATTTTGGCTTTTGGATAGTTTAGGATTAGTTTTGTAGCTTGTTCCCATTTTGCATGTGTGTCTTCCCAAGCCTAAAATGAAAGCAATTATCACTTGAAAGCAAATTTAAGCCAAGAGTTAAAAACCAATCAGCAATTGCTAGATTTCAAGTACCCTATCCTACTTGTAATAAGTACATATTTCAGATTTGCTTCAAAAACTATTTCTGATCACATAGATAATAGGAAGTTTCTAAAATTAAGGTGGGGGCTCAGGAAAGGTGTTTCTGTTGCTGAGGGCATACCTCAGTGTTTCCTGCAGTGGGATGCTCAATGCGTCTTAGCAGTGCCATCACTCTTTTCTGAAGTGCTGTTCTTCCTAAGCAAAGACAATGGCAAATCAAGTTAGTGCACTAAGAGCCCTGCTTGCCAGTAGGGAACCTGAAAAACCCCACTTAAAAGACAGAGTAGAAGGAATGGAAAAATGAATATTTCCAATGATAAAGCTGAATACTTCCTTTTACCAAGATCACTTTGTTGTTGTTGTTGCTAGGTGCCATCCAGTCAGCACCTAACAACAACATACATACATAGTGATGTATATATATAGCGATGCTGTGTACAACAGAACGAAACACTCCCTGACACTGTGCCATGCATAGGAAAGGTATTTATCTTGAATTCCATAATGCCCACAGCAGAAAACAGCCATTCCCCAATTTGTGTTTTACTTCAAATATATGCCAATGTGCTTAAAACTTCACTATATACAATTCAGGCAGAGTCATTTATATAACCTATAACTGACAGTAATCTACACTGACAGTTATTTAACAAATGCATAGCACATTAAAAATTCAGTGAGAAACTAACAATTTATTTCAAATGCTAATGATTTTCAATCTACCTTGTTCAGGAAAGGATTTCAAGTAAGCTATATGAATTAGCCTTATAAACTCACAAAGTGTAACTTAAATATACTTACATTTTTAACAAAATCAGATGTCCTGCGATTCAAAGCAAAGTTTAAAAAAATACATTACCCACATTTACCTGTTGACATCATATTGCTGACAGAGGCAAATTCCATGAATGTGTTATAATTGGGCAAGAAATTGTGCACTGACACTTCATCCACTCCACACCGAATATCTGCTTCCTCACAGAGGTGGCGGAAACAGGACATGGCAACCAGAACAGCTTCAGTGTCAGGGCTCCACAGAAACATGTACAGGGCTACTTCCAGTTTGGTCTGAGCTTGTCGGCATATTGGAGGGGTCCCACTGCACCCTACTGCACTATCCTGGAGTCAGGAATGGGAGGCATATATTAGCAATTTAGATGATTCTATTTGCAAAATTCAATAATGCAATAAACCATGTACCTGTATCTAAACATACAAAGCTCACAAGAACTTTCCTCTTTAATTATAAGAATTTCTTCAAACATATCTTGTTCTAAAAGACTATTTGAACCAACAAAATGCTATAATCTGTCGAAATTCAAAGCAAATAGGTATTATTAGTCTAGATTTCAGAAGTGCAAATCAAGTTGATCACAGACATAACTAAAACACCACAAGAAAAATCTATTGTAAGAAAAATGCAATACACTTCTCAACTATAGATGACAAAGGAGGAAGTAACAGGAAATACTATTTCCTAGAGGGAAGAAACAAAATAAGTACACTTCAGCACTAATTAAAATAAGAGCACAAACAAAAACAAAATATTGCTCCAGAAGATATCCTTGATTCTGAATTATATATTCCCCAGACATGAAATAAAGAAATTCATTTATAAAACAAATGCAAATTCTGTAGGTAAAGCATATAATATTACTATACTGCTTACTTGTTGGTTTTTTCTTCCTCAACAAAAGGCTATATTAAAAATCAAATTAAGGATAGAAAAAGGCATGTCTAGAAAGTAAAGTCTTCTGAAGCCGGGCACAGTGGCGCACATCTGTAATCCCAGCGGCTCAGGAGGCGGAAGCAGGAGGATCGTAAGTTTAAGACTAGAGGCAGTCTGCGTAACTTAGTGAGACCCTGTCTCAAAAAGTAGAAAAATGGGCTAAGGGTGCAGCGCAGTGGTGCAGCACTTGCAGAGCATGCAAGTGCAAGGCCTTGGGTTCAACACCCAGTACCACAAAAAAAAAAAAAAAAGAAAGAAAAGAAAAGAAAAGAAATTATATACAGAAGTAAAAATCTTGGGAGCACTTATCCATAACATTAAGCAAAATACTTTGTTTTTATCCCACCAAATTTGAAGGAACCATTGTTAGTTGATACAAGTTTTAAACTTCTGGGTATGAATGGTCTTTCTTATGGGATAGAAGATTATAATAACTACAGTTATCAGGTACAGTGTCAAATAAGTGGTATTTATACCTGATCTAATTTAATTCTCATTAACTCTGGAAAAACAATTATTATTATCCCCATTTTATTGTCTGTTGTCTTGGGACAGGGTCTCACTATGTAGCCTAGGCTGGCCTTCAACTTGCAATTATTCTGCTTATGCCTGCCAAGTTCTGGGAGTACAAGTGTACACTATCATGCCTGCCTATCCCCATAGGCATAGAGATGTTAAGAACCTGCCCAAGGTTTCACAAAGTGCAACAATAAAAGTAGCATCATTCCAAAAAAATAGCACAGATAATGATACAGAAAAATTATAAAAGAAGCTGCTTACCATAGAGGAATTTCCCTTTCCCTTTCGTAGAGATGCACCAGAAGTACAGGTACGTAGTAATTCTTCATGATCCATGGACATCTGTGTGGTATTTCCACTAGCAGGGACATCACATCCTACTCCATAAAGGAAGAGAAAGTGACAGGAACTTCTATCTGCCTGCTAGAAAAAAGAAACAAATACGTTCTACCAAAGGCACTGACAACCAAGAGGAACAAAGACTTCAAATGAGTTGTTTTCCTATTTAAGACTATTATGGAAAACCTCTCCTCTCAATCCCTAATGCCTCACCTTGAGAAACATTCATAAAAAACTCATTAGGACAAATAATGTTTGTTCCATGTCTTTCAAATTCTTCTCAGTTTTCTACTCTCCAAATCATCAGAAACAGCAGATTCTAGAAATGTAAATTTAGTCTAATTTGGACACAAATGAAATATAAAAAATATCTATTTTATGTCAATTATAATGCAATCTCAATTATAAGTGACAAAGATTTTCTCCCATAAGATTTTATCCTATGCCATGTCAGGATAATTGGAAGCTGACACTTTTGAGACAAAGTTATGTGCCAAGTAGGTCACAGGAGTGACTCTGCTGACCCCAGTACTTTAGATTCACTATTAGATTATTAATGCTTATACTTTACATCTTATACCATAGGTAAAGGCACAAAATTCTGAAATCTAATCTCCTTCCTTATCTTTGGAATAAAATCAACTTCCACTATATTAACACACCAAGATATGCCAGATATGAATAATCTCACCTCACCATTAGCACATTTCTAAATGGAAAATTTAACAAGACATATTTAAGATTTCTCATGGCTATGATTTTAGAACTAGAAAAAAAACTCATTAAATAAAGTATTTCTAAAATTATGCCATAATAGAAGAATTTTTAAATTGATTAGTTATGGAAACTATATGTTAAAAGAAATGTAAGAGCCTTCCCTATTTCCCACAATTTCATCATGTTTTAATAGTTTAGTATCAAAAAATTTCATTCCAATCTAAGGATGACTCCTGATCTTTCCAAGAAATTAAATCTTTATGAAAGGAATATAAATAAACCTAGATCAAGGATCTTCGCTTCAGCTTTTTGACAGTTAACATTTCCTGGACTAGCCTAGCCATGAGGCCCAAGTCTTACATATGGACTTGAAAGTAAAAGAAAGAATATGCTCCTCAGCCTATTGTGGTTACAGCAGCCTCTACTCGTAGGCCTGCCCCAAAGAGTCCTGCTTAAATCAATTAGAATTCATCAACATTATGATCTTAAGGCCAAAGCCTCAGAGTAATTTTTAAAATATTAATTTGTCAGCCATTGTCCTCTGCACACTATTTCTCTTAAGGACCTTGAAGAGGGAGGCGCTGAAGAAAAACCTAACTTAGCAAATAAACATTTCCTTAATCTGTCCTGTTACAATTCCAAAAGGTCTTTCAATTTAAAAAATGTCATTGTGTGCTTACCTTATTTTTAAGAAGAAATTTATTCCTGCAGATCAAAATTTCCCGTAACCACTTGAGAATTTCTGTGCTACTAAGCATTTGATGGCTAGTTAACTTCTTGCAGATGTAAAAAAGCATTTGTGAACTGCAGTAACATAAAGTTCATTGTTACCAAAATCATCAATAAATAACCTAATACAGATGTAATCATACATAAAAATAGCATTTTCTTATAATGGATATAAGTTTGGAGAAGCTTAGTTTCCCTGGTAGGGTTTGTTTTAGAGAAATGGTTATCTAAAGGTGTTTTCTTTTCTTTTTTTTACCCCTCCCAATATTTGTGGGTTGAACCCAGGGATTCACACATGCTTTCCAAGGGCTCTACCACTGAACTGCACCCCTAGCCCATTTTTTATTTTTATCTTGAGACAGGGTTGTGCTAAGTTATGTGACTGCCTCTGGCCTCAAACCTGCGATCCTCCTGCTTCTGCCTCCCAAGTTGCTGGGATTACAAATGTAAATAGCACCATAATCAAAGGAAACAATCTACAGGTTATATTTAAAAAGCAAGCACTTATAAGCCCCCTAAACTCTCCAAACCTTTATCCAAGAATCCCATTCATGCTTGGGCATAAGAAGAAATAATAAACATGTGCATAACAGATACTGTATATAAACAAAGTGCTCTAGATCAGGAGTCTGTGAACCACCACCTCGAGGCCAAAACTGGCCCACCACTTACTTTTATAAATAAAATTTTAGTAGAACACAGCCATACCCATTCATTTACATGTTGTCTATAGCTGCTTTTTTGCTCCAAAAGCAGAAGTAAGTAGTTATGACAGAGACTGTATTACCTGCAAAGCCTAAAATATTTCCTATCTGGACCCTCAAAGAAAAAGTTTGTTGATCCCTCCTCCACAACTGCACTGCCCAGCATGGTAGACACTAGGTAGCAACTTGTAGCTATTTGAGCCTTTTAAATGTGGCTTGTCCAAATTTAGATGTGCTGTAAGTATGAAACACATATCAAATTTTGAAGATTCCATGAAAACAAGATGCAAAATATATCATTAATAACTCCTACATTGACTACATGTTGAAATAATATACATGGTTGTGCAGACTATGTACGAAATTATATAAAATATTTTAATAAATTAACCTTATTTCTTTTTACTTTATAGTGTGGTAACTAGAAAATTTTAAATTACATCTGTGGTAAACGTTATATTATTATGGGAGAGCAATGCTCTAGAGTTTAGGCTTTAACTCAGTTGACAAGACTTAGTATATCCATTTCTATAATAAGATAGTGGCAAAACCTAATGTTTATACATTTACATTTTCCTCAGTGTGGTGCCTTTATGCTCATTAAAAAATTATTTAGCCTGAGAAACATATAACAGAATTCTGTATATATTTTTGCTTTCTAAAACAGATATCCATTATTAAATTATTCATCAAAAGCACTGGTATTATGGAAGATTTATGAAAAATCACACAGTTATTTTTATTTGGTTTTTTTTTGTTTGTTTTGTTTCTCAGTACTGAGGATCAAACCCAGAGCCTCTTGTATGCTAGGCAAGTGCACTACTACTGAGCTATGTCCCTAGGACACAAGATTATAGTTTTAAAAACCAAAAACACAAAATGCTAACATTCTAGACTTATAACTATAAAACTGTTAAAAACATGGCTATAATTACATAGATATATGAAATAAAAGATAACATACTAAACAACAGTACTTAGGGCTGGGTGATAAAAATTTACCACTACTTAAATTTATGTTCTACACTGCTGTGATATTGTTCTTATAGTTAAAATAAAAAATATTCTAATAATTTCAAGTCAAATAAGATAAAATCATAAGACCTCTAGGGGTAAAACTGAATAAGTTTTTATAATGAACTAAGTAATATAAAGTTAGTAGTTAAACACAAAAAATATAAAATTAAATTTTAAAACTGAATTAAAAGATAAAAAATACATATACCTAATCTCCCAAAATGTTTCTACAGGAGCATCAGGATTCCACAAATCAATGCTATCTAACTGATGAAGAACCAGCAAAGCCTAAATTTGAGAGAGAGAGAAAGAGAGAGAGATAAAGAGAGAAAACTCACAAATCTTTTTTGGAAAAAATAACACTGGAGAACTTATTTTACAAATGCTAATACATTAAGCCATGTAATTGTAGCCTTGACATATAGTAAAAACAAAATTTTTGAGAATAGCCCTGGAGAACACAAATCTCTAGTGAAAAACACAAAATGAAATCACCTTGTTCCTATCACTCTTACTCTAAATGACATGAACATGTAAAGTTATGACTGAATTCAGAAAATTATACACACAAAAAATTGCTTTAAGAAATAAATGATTTCAATAAAGAACTCTGGAACAAAAAGTTCATCTTCAAATAGGCTCTCCAAAATTAACATACACAGCAAAATTAACACATATAACAAAAGATAAAGCAGAAATTATCTCACTTGTCACTTTTTTGTGATCAAAAAGATAAATTATTTTTTGAAACAGAGAAGGGGAAGCAAAACAGACTTTGCATTTTGTAACACTTTATTCATTCTGAAGTATTTTAACTGACCATGTAAAATTGAAGATTAGAATTTGGCTCATAGGCCAGGTGTGGTGGTGCATGCCTATAATCCCAGCCACCCAGGAGGCAGAGGCAGGAGGATCGCAAGTTCCAGACAGAGGCAGTCTGCGTTAAGTAGGCAAGACCCTATCTCAAAAAGTTAAAAAAAAAAAAAAAAAAAAAAAGGTGGTGGTGGGAGCTGGGGGTGCAGCTCAGGGGTAGGCCACTTACAAAGCATGTGTGAAGCCCTGGGTTCAACCACCAGTATCACAAAAGAAAAAAAAGAAAAGAAAAGAAAAGAAAAATAAAGCATAGACTATTCTTTCAAACCTACCCTACCTTAACACCAATTCCATAATATAAGTCCCTGTTCCCACTCTAATAACTGCTGTTGAGCTCTGTGCCTTCTTTCAGTCCAGGGTCAATATATTTAGGATTTCTTTACTTTCCTCTGAAGTATTTTATTAAAACTTCAATGAAACACTATTTGGAACAAATAATGAGAACTGATTTTTTTCTCTTAAAAGCAAATTAAATGCATAAACTGCAAATAGCTGTGCATTGATAATCTGCCTCACATGAGGAAAAGATATACAAGTGCCTTATCCTGGATGACTTTGTAACTTCAAAAGTTATATAAAGATCAAAGCTTTATTATCTTATTTCAAACATTCCTATTGTAATTACTTTTAGATATATAGTAAAAATTGCAATTTGTGAAAATCTGCAAAAGTTACAGAATTTTTTTTTTTTTTTTTTTTTTTTTTTTTTTTTTTTTTTTTTTTTTTTTTTTTTTTGCGGTACTGGGGGTTGAACCCAAGGCCTCGCACCTGCATGCTTTCCAAGTGCTGGACCACTGAGCTGCACCCTGCAGCCCACTTTTTTACTTTTTGAGACAGGGTCTCGCTAAATTACTTAGACTGCATCTGGTCTTGAACTTGCAATCCTCCTGCCTCTGCCTCCCAAGCCACTGGGATTACAGGCATGCGCCACTGCGCCCAGCTAAAAGTTACATAATTTATAGCTCATGTCAAAAAATGGTACAAAATAAAATTCAATTTTGTCATTACTATGTAAAATTTTAGAGGGCTGGGATTTAGCCCAGTTGGTAGAGCGCTGCGCTGCAGTCTCTGAGGTCCTGAGTTCGATTCCCAGCACCACAAAATGGGAGAAGGATGTGGCAATCCACTCCCAAGGCAATCCCGAAACAACCATTGAAAACCTATGAGGGTCGCTATGAGTCGGACTCGACTCGACGGCACACAACAACAACAACATGTAAAATTTTGGTAAAATTTATTGGCTAAACAGTGACACACTATATTTTTGTTCAATAAAATATTTTTAATATGAAATAAAATGTGTTAGCTATTTCCCCATTTTAATATAACTATTTTCCTTTTTATGTAGTCTCCTTTTTTAGGTTTTCAGAGTCAAGTGTTGCTTAATGGGAATACACTTTGAGAAATGCATCACTAGGTGATTTTGTCATTGCAGCATCACAGAACATGTTATATAAACTAAGATGACTGTGATGGCACTAGGTAATATAAGTTTATGGGGCCACTATTCTACATGTGGCCCGTTTAGTAATTATGTGGTGCATGACTATATATTTTTATTTATTTATTTATTTAATTTTTGTAGTACTGGGGGTTGAACCCAGGGCCTCGTGCTTGCGTGCTTTGCAAGTGCTGTACCACTGAGCTGCACCCTCAGCCCATTTTTTCACTTTTTGAAGCAGGGTCTTGCTAAATTACAGACTGCCTCTGGTCTTGAACTTGCAATCCTCCTGCCTCCACCTTTTGAGTCACTGGGATTACAGGCCTGTGCCACTGAGCATGGCTTCATGACTATTTTAGCAAAGCTGTAAACACACTTGGCATATCATAAATATTCTGTCATATTGCTGAATGATCCACATAACTTTTAATGGATGTTTAACAGTGCACCAAGTTGAAACACCACTGTCTTGTAATTAACCTATTCTCTTACTAGTGAAGAAGTAACGTTCTCCTAATATTCTCTTGCCTACAGCCGTACCACTGTGGCATCAGATCCTGTCATATCTCGGAAGCTATGCAGGGTCGAGCCTTGTCAGATCCCATCAGTTCTCAAAAGCTAAGCAAGGTTGGAGTTAGTACTTGGATGGGAGACCACCTGGGAACACCAGGTACTGTAGGCTTGGGAGAAGGACCTGGCAAGCACTCCCAAAAAACAATCAGCCATTGAAAACTCTATGAATACCAGAGAAGGACTAACAATAGTGTTTCACCTATTGTACATAGGGTCGCTATGAGTGGGACACCGACTTGATCACAGCTAACAACAATATTCTCTTATTACAAGTGAGAGGGATAAGCATCTATGTGTGTAGCTCTCCCCTTTTTAATTGTATTCATAAGATTTAAAAAACAAGAACTGAAGTTATTTGGACAAAAACAATTGAAATATTTGAACAGCTCTTGCCAAATACTGTCAAATGGCCTTCCAAAAAGAATGAAAGCAATGTACCAATTTACAGGACCAATGATGAATAAGGTAAAGAGTATATGATGTATGCTGAAATTTTTTTTACAAACATGTCAAAAACATCCTGAGGCATATAACAAGTTTTAAGATTATAGCTCAATGAATATTCACTAATCTGTGCACCCAACCATTACCCAGATGAACATTACCAATATTCAGAAGTCCTTTTGGCTTCACCTTCCAGTCATCGTCCCTTCACAAAAAGTTATTGTTCTGATTTCCATCACCAAAGATTATTTTGCCTCCTTTTAAACTTTCTATAAAGAGAACCATACAGCATGTTCTCTTTGTTTTTGGATATTTTTACTGCATGATTCATCCATGTTTTGCACTTATCAGTAAATCATTCTTTTTAATTACTATATAGTATCCAGTTGAATACCTGCAGCCATACCACTATGGCAGCCGATCCCATTAGATCTTGGAAGCTAAGCAGCATCAGACCTGGTTAGTACTTGGATGGGAGACCACTTAGGAACACCAGGTACTGTAGATTTAGGAGAAGGACCTGGCAACCCACTCCCAAAAAACATTCTGCCATTGAAAAGCCTATGAATAGCAGAGAAGCAGTAACAATATTGTTTTGCCTGTTATATGTAGGGTCACTATGAGTTGGACACCCGACTCGACGGCACCTAAGAACAACAACAACAACATGGTATGGTTCTATTTATGTTGTTGTTGTTAGGTGCCATCAAGTCAGATCTGACTCAGAGCAACCCTATGTACAACAAACAGATGAAACACTACCCCAACCGTGCCATGCCCAATACTATGTCAGTGCTTCTCTGCTATTTATAGGGTTTTAAATAGTTGATTGTTTTTTGGGAGTGGGCTTCCAGGTCTTTCTCCCAAACCTACAGCACCTGGTGTTCCTAGGTGGTCTCCCATCCCTGTACTAACCAGGCCTGACCCTGCTTAGCTTCCAAGACTGGCAGGATTGGATGCCAGGGTAGTACAGCTGTAGGTGATTCTATTTATATGAAATGTTTAAAATGAGCAAATCCATAGAGACTCAGAAAATAAACTAAAGTTTGCTAAGGGAAAGGGGAGGTAGAGATTGATGGGCTTTCTTTATGAAGAAAAATGTTCTGAAATTACACAGTGGTGACTGTTGCACAAATAGGACTATGCTAAAAATCATTGAAATATACACTTTAGCTTGACATAGTGGTACATGCCTGTAATCCCAGCACTCGGGAAGCTGAGGTAGGAGGATTGTGAGTTTGAGAGCAGACTGAGCTACATAGTAAAACCTTGTCTCAAAGGGAAAAAAAAAAAAAGAAAGAAAGAAATGTATACTCTAAAATGGTGAACTTATGGTATGTAGATTATGTCTCAATTTAAAAATAAACATGTACTTAAAAGCTCAACTGCAGTCAGAATATTTTGAACTTTTTTATTAAACATAAGAATTTGTACAATGTAACCCAAGCATAGGGGAGAAGGATCTGGCAATCCACTCCCAAGGAAATCCCGAAGCATTCAGCCATTGAAAACCCTATGAGGGTCGCTATGAGTCGGATACCGACTCGACAGCACCTAACAACAACATAACAACAACCCAAGCATACCTGGCTTATTATGGTACACAACTGTACAATTACTTGGGAGGCTGAGGCAGGAGGACTGATTGAGCCAAAGAGTTGAAGACCGGCCTGGGCAACATAGCAAGACTTTGCTATTAAAAAAGAAAAAATAGGCTGGGTGTGGTGGCGCATACATGTAATCCCAGTGACTCAGGAGGCAGAGGCAGGAGGATCCTGAGTTCAAGGCCAGAGGTAGCCTGTGTACTATAGTGAGACCCTGTTTCAAAATAAAAAGTAAAAAATGGGCTGGGGTTGAGTTTAGCAGTAGAATGCTTACAAAATATGTGCAAGTCCCTGGGTTCAACCTCCCACTACTGCAAATAAATAAATAAATAAATAAATAAATAAATAAATAAAATGTACTATGTTATTGCTACCTGTGACATTAAGCAAATAAACCCCATCTTTTTCCATGGAGCTGATAAAACAATATATGGACACAAACATGCCATTTTCAGAACTGATACCTACCTATTATTCATATTAATCATACACCAAAAGAACATCAAGAAAGTACATAGAGAAGAGGAACAGAAAGAGGAAGAGGAGGAGGAGGAGATGATACCCTTACCTCCATTGCTTCCTGAGCAATCTCTGGCATATGTGACTGAGGGACCAGTTGGACAAGCCCTGTGATTAATTCGGCTGTGCTGCCTTGTGTTTCAGGTCCCTGTTTTCTTGGATTCTACAAGGGAAAAAGGAAACTTCAATTAAAAAAAAAATCAATTGACAGGATTATGAGGAGGGAGGATAAAGAGCAACTGCTAGTAGCTACTCATTTTCTTTTAGGAGTAATAAAAATGTTTTAGAATTAGTGGTGATATTTGCAGAACCTTGCAAATGTACTAAAAACCACTGAATTGTACACATTGAAATGATGATTTTTAATGGCATGGACATTACACCTCAATTTTTAAAAGAAACTAAAATAATCCAAACAGCTTTTGTTAAGGATTATCTTAATCTACATCTGTACATGTTCATCAGTATGAATAATGCCCAGGGAGATTCCTAATTAAAAGAAAAAAAAATTAGTTATCAGCTTTTCAATTAAGAAATTATATCAATGGCTGGGATTACAGATAAATGCTAGAGTGCTTGCCTAGCATGCACATGGCCCTGGGTTTGATCCCCAGTGTTTAAAAATGTGTGTGTGTGTGTGTGTGTGTGTGTGAGAGAGAGAGAGAGAGAGAGAGAGAGAGAGAGAGAGAGAGAGAGAGGGAGAGAGAGAGAGAAAATAATATGAAAGGTAAATTTTTTTTTTTTTTTTGGCAGTACTAGGGGTTAAACCCAGGGCCTCGCGCTTGCATGCTCTGCAAGTGCTGGACCACTGAGCTGCATGCCCAGCCCATTTTTTTACTTTTTGAGACAGGGTCTCACTAAATTACACAGACTGCCTCTGGTCTCGAACTTGTGATCTCCTGCCTCTGCCTCCCAAATTGCTGGGTCTACAAGCGTGTGCCACCGTGCCTGCCTGGGTAAATAATTTATTTCAACAACACTATACTGGCTGAATAATATAATTCTGGTTTGGAACTTACTAGTTATGAGTTTATAAATGATTATGATCAAAGGAAAATAATATACCTGTTGGATAGGGATTATGTGATTATCCTGTCCAGCACTTTTTTCAATTACAAAGGTCCCATCCAAATTGACACAGTTGGTATTAAAAGGAAGGACTAGAATCTGCACTCCTTTGCATTGTGGACAAATAGTATACTAAGAAAATTATTGGCCTATATGAATGTGAATGTCTACCTATTTAAAGAGACTACAATGTTTGTCATAAATTGGTAGCTCAATTTGCACTTCAAGAATGTATGGTTTGCCAAGGCACACAATTGTAATCCTAGCACTTGGGAGGCTGAGGCAGGAGGATCTCAAGTTCAAGGCCAGGCTGGGTTACATAGTGAGCTCAAGGCCAGGCTGGGTTACCTAGTGAGCTCAAGGCCAGGCGAGGCTACATAGTGATCTCAAGGCCAGCCTAGGATATATAGTGAGATCTTGTCTCAAAACAAGAGCAAAAACAAACAAAAAAGAACACATCGCTCACTTAAAAGTGAGGCCAACCTACCTTATGTCTGTATTTGGTTAATTATAGATTCTTTCTCACTATAATGATTAAGGTAAGCCCTTACTCCAAAGTATCTGTAATTCAAAATGGTTAGCTTGACATTTAATATTTATTCATTCATAACCCATTAGAATTTTTGAACACCAAAGAAATAGCAATTAAAAAAAAAAAACACAGATATCCTTTCTTCTTTTTTGAGATAGGGTCTAAGTTTCACAAGCCTCTAGCCCTGAACTCGAAATTCTCCTGCCTCGCCCTCCTGAGTTGTGGGGATTACAGGTGGGTGCCACTGTGCCTGGCTTAAAAAAAAAAAACAAAACATTACTTCCTACCCTCCAACAGCCTGTAGTTGCACAAGGAAAACACTATCAATAAAATAATCAGACCAAGTGTTAAACTGCAAATGATATAAGGGCTATAAAGGTATATGCTGCTCTGAGAGCCTGTACAAACAAAATGTGGCTCTGTCAGGAAGGTTTCTTTAGAGCAGTGATAATAGCATAGAATTAGCAGGAATTACTATGTGAAGGGAGAGAGGTAGATTTTAAGCAGATAGGAAAGGAAGCGCAATGCTGTACCTAACCAACATTTACCAATAAAGGGAGAAAAAAAGGGAAAAAGAAAAGGAAGTACAGGGCAGGGTAAGTAAGAGGGACTGAAAGAAGGGCCATCCTGACTAGAAAAGACAAAGAAAAATGAAATGCTGGATGTGGAAGAAGTGCGAGGTGGAGAGGCTTTGCATGACCTTGCACTTTTATCTGGAGTTTAGTCTTTATCTCTAGAATAATTTCAACCAAAATATTTCAAACTGGGCATGGGGTATGATAGGATTTGCTGCTGCTGCTGCTTTTTTTTTTTTTTTTTTTGTGAAGTATTGGGGTTTGAATCTAGCACCTTGCACGTGGTAGGCAAGTGCGCCACTGCTGACCCTCACTGCAGGCCCTTTTTAGGGAGATGCAAGAAATGACCAAGGCTAAGCAATCAAGAAGCTTGAAAAATTGAGAGTAATATAGATAAGGACCAAAATGGCAGAGATGGAAGATAAATTCATATTGCCTTAAAAATACCATGGTTGAGACAACTTAATAGTTATTCCTACATTCCTCCTACTAAGATTTAGAATTCTGATATGTAAAATACAAAACAAATATATACAATGACTCACTATTTTACTTACCTACTTTGAGAAAGTTATTTAACCACTAGATGGCGGCAAAGAAAATAATTTCCACGGGGCTAGAGCTCTGCTCCACACTTTCTGAAGACCCAGGTTTGATCCCCAGCACAGCAAAAAATGGGAGAAAGATGTGGCAGTCCACTCCTGAAAACAATCCTGAAACCATCAGCCATTGAAAACCCCATGAGGGTCACTATGAGTTGGACCCAACTCAATGGCACCTAACAACAACAAAGTTATAGCTAAGTGGTTAAGTGCCTAGCATATACCAGGTTCTGAGTTTGATCCTCAGCACCACAAAAACAAACTAAAACAAGCAAATAAAATCCAAGGCTGGAGATGTAGCTCAGTGGTAGAGCACCTACCTACCATGTGCTAGGTTCAATCCCTGGCTCTGGCAGAAAAAAAATTCCACAACCCTTGAAAAATATCAAATTTTGCTTAACTCTTGTTCAAACATACTCTTGTTCTTCAAGCAATACTGCACTTAACATAAAAGGCAATGGTGAGTTTGGTATACCCTTTGAATGTAAATTATAGCCATACAAGCAGAGTGATCCTACTATAATGTGATATATATAATGAAATATCACAACTTGTGGCACATAACAAAGAAAGGAAGAAAAAGGTAATTTCATTACTTTCACTGTCTTACTGACAGACTTGATGGAATTTTTCTAAGCCAAAGATCTAACTATTTTATTAGACTCTTGAATATGGATGGGCTTTTCAAATAGTTCAAAATATCCTAGGAATTCTTTGGGGGATTCTTTATCTCTTTTCAGAAAAATTACTCACATGTATATATTATTTTAAATTTGGGGGTGAGGGCATGTTGGCACACACCTATAATAGCAGCACTTGGGAGGAGAGGCTGAGGCAGGAATATCTTTAGTTTGAGGCCAGCCTGGACATAGCAAATTCCAGAACAACCTGAGCTACATATTGAGACCCCATTTCAAAAATCAGGAGGTTCACTGAACTCTTGTAACCATAGACATCTAGTCATAAATTCCTATATTAATTTGGCAAACACAAGATCAAAATTGAAGGCATCACAGCACTTAAGCCTGATACTGAATAAAGCAATAGGAAATTCTGTTTGATACCGCCATCTAAGGGCCAGAAAAACTTGACAAAGGTTAAATATGTCATCCTATAAAGAATTATAATTGCTATCTTATTAATAGTAACTATATCTTATTAAGAGTAGCAATGTTGTTATTATTGTTGTTAGGTGCTGACAAGGTGGGTCCGACACACAGCGATTCTATGTACAACAGAACAAAACACTACCTGACACCCATGCCATGCTCAGTACTTGTCAGTGCTTCTTTGCTATTCATAGGGTTTTCTATGGCTGATTCTTTCAGGAGTGGGCTGCCAGGTCTTCTGCCAAGCCTACAGCACCTAGTATTCTTAGGCAGTGTCCCATCCAAGGACTAATCATGCCTAACCTTACTTAGCTTCTGAGATCAGATGGGACTAGATATCAGGGTGGTATGGCTGTAGATAAGAGTAGCAATAGCTAACATTTATTTAATGCATCAGGCATTATTCCTAAAAGCCTTACATGTACCACTTCAATATTCTTAATTTCTCTGAGGTTATTGTTGCTGTTGTCAGGTGCCATTGAACTGGGTGACTCATAGTGACCCTATGTACAACAGAACGAAACATTCCCTGACACTGTGCCATGCCAAGCACTAATGTCAGTGCTTCTCTGCTGTTCATTGAGTTTTCTCATTTTTGTGGGCTGAGGATCAAACCCAGGACCTCAGAGAGTTCAGAGGGGAACTCTAATAACTCTGAGGTGGTGGTGGTGGTGGTGGTGGTGGTGGTGGTGGTGGTCGTTGTTAGGTGCCGTCGAGTCAGGTCCAATTCATAGGGGACCATATGTATAGAAGAACAAAATACTCCCCAATTCTGTGCCAGGCACACAATCTTTCTTGTGTTTAAGCCCACTGTTGCAGCCACGGGTCAATCCATCTAGTGGAGGGTTTTCCTTCTTTTCACTGACCTGCCACTCTCCCAAACAGGATGTCCTTCTCCAAGGATTGGTCCCTCCTGACTACATGTCCAAAATATGTAAAATGCAGTCTAGTCATCCTTACTTCCAAGGAGCACTCTGGTTGCACTTCATCTAAGCCAGAGCTGTTGGTCCTTTTGGCAGTCCGTGGTATATTCAATATTCACCAGCACCATAATTCAAAAGCACCAATTCTCCTGTCTCCCTTATTTAATGTCCAGCTTTCACAATCATATGATGCTATGATATGGCATGAGTCAGGTGTACCTTCATCTTCAATGTGACATCTTTACTTTTCAATACTTTAAAGAGATCTTTTGCCCCAGCTTTTCCCAATGCAATGCATCTTTTGATTTCTTGACTGCTGTTTCCATGGGTGTTGATTATAGAACCAAGTAAAGCAAAATTGTGGACAACCTCAATCTCTTCTCCACTTACCATGAAGTTGCACACTGACCTAGTTGTAAGGATTTTTTTTGCTAATATTGAGTTTCAATCTGTAGTGAAGGCTACATTCTTTGATTTTCATTAGTAAATATTTCAAACCTTTTTTACTTTCAGCAAGCAGAGTTGTGTCATCTGCATAATGCAGGTTGCTGATGAGTCTTCCTCCAATTCTGATGCTGCACACTTCTTCATAAAGTTCAGCTTCTCAGATTATTTGCTTAGCATAGAAACTGAAGAGGTTCAGTGAAAGGATACAGCCCTCAAGCACACCTTTCTCAACTTTAAACCAAGCAGTATTTCCTTGTTCCGTTCAAAGGACTGCTTCCTGGCCCATCTACAGATTCCTCATGAGTACAATTAGGTGCTCTGGTATTCCCATTCTTCACAGTGTTATCCATAATTTGTTATGATCCACACAATCAAATGCCTTTTCATATTCAATAAAACATAGATAGACATCTTTCTGATATTCTCTGCCTTTTCTACAGCTAATATCCATCAGACATCAGCAATGATGTCCCTGGTTCCCCACCCTCTTCTGAATCCTGCTTGATTTTCTGGCAGTTCCCTGTCTATATATTGCTGCAGTTGCTTGTGGGTGATATTAATGATATCGTTTGCTAGTTTCCACATTCAGTTGGATCTCCTTTCTTGGGAATAGGCACAAATATGGATCTCCTCCAGTCAGTTGGCCAGGTGACTGTTTTCCAAATCTCTTGGCATAAACACGTTAACACCTCCAGTGCTGCATCTGTTTGTTGAAACATCTCTATTGATATTCCATCAATCCCTGCAGCCTTGTGTTTCACCAATTTCTTCAAGGCAGCTTCTACTTCATCCTTCAATACCATTGGTTCCTCATCATATGCAACCTCTTGAAATGGTTGGTCATAAACCAGTTCTTTTTTGTATAATGACTCTGTGTATTCTTTCCACCTTTTGAGGTTTCCTGCATTGTTTAATATTTTCCCTGTAGAATCTTTCACTATTGCCACTCAAGGCTTGAATTTTTTCTTCAGTTCTTTAAGCTTGAGAAAAACATAGCATGGTCTTCCCTTTTGGCTTTCTGTCTCCAGCTCTTTGCACATGTCATTAAAATATTTGATTTGTCTTCTCGAGCTACCTTTTGAAATCTTCTGTTCCTCAACTTCCCGTCTTCCTTTTACCTTATCTGCTTGACATTTAAGGCCAAGTTTCGGAGACTCTTTGGACATGTAATTTGGTTTATTCTTTTTTTCCTGTCTTTTAAATAACCTTTTGCTTTCTTCATGAATGATATCTTTGATGTCATGTCACAACTCATCTGGTATTCTACCACTTGTGTCTAATGCATTAAACCTGTTCTTGAAGTATTCTCTGAACTCAGGTGGGATATACTCAAGGTGATACCTTGACTCTCATATACTTCTAATTTTCTTCAGTTTCAGTTTTAATTCCATATGAGCAGTTGATGGTCTGACCCACAATCAGCACCTGGTTTCGTTCTGACATTTGATATTGAGATTTTCCATTGTTTCTTTCCACAAATGTAGTCAGTTTGGTTCATGTATGTTCCAACTGGTGAATTCCATGTGTATAGTCACCATTTATGTTGGTGAAAAAATGTATTTGCTATGAAAAAGTCATTGGTCTGACAAAATTCTATCATGTGATCTCCAACATCGTTTCTGTCACCAAAGCCATATTTTCCGACTACTGAGTTTTCTTCTTTGTTTCCAACTTTTGCATCCATTCACCAGTAATTCTCAGTATATCCTGATCACATGTTCGATCTATTTTAGGTTATAGAAGCTGGTAGAAGTCTTCCATATCTTCATTTGTGGCCTCACAAATTTGAATAAATTTGAGTAAATTTGAATAAATTTGAATAAATTTGAGTAAATTTGAATAACAGTCATATTAACTGGCTTTCCTTGTAAGCGTATGGATATTATTCTGTCACCAATAGCATTGTACTTTAGGATAGATCTTGAGATGTCATTTTTGATGATGAATACAACCCCATTTCTCTCTGTAATTCCCAGCATAGTAGACCATATGATTATCTGACTCAAAATGGCCCGTGTCAGTCCATTTTAGCTCAATGATGCTTAAAATGTCAATGTTTATGCACTCCATTTCTCTTTTAACAATTTCTAATTTTCCTAGATTCATACTACATATATTCCACATTCTGATTATTATTGGATGTTTACAATTGTTTCTCCTCATTTTGAGTCTTGCCACATTAGCAAATGGTGGTCCCTGGCACTTTCCTCCATTTCCATCATTAGGTAGACTCTACATTGAAGAGGCAACTCTTTCCCAGTAGTCTTTTGAATGCCTTCCTCAAATGAGACCTGGGGTTTCATTTTCTGGCATTGTATCTGACAGTGTTTTTCTGCTATTCACAGGGTCTTCAGTGGGTAGTTGTTTCAGGCGTGGGTTGCAAGGTCCTCCTCCTCTGTCTTAGTTTGGAAGCTCAGCTGAAACCTGTCCACCATGGGTGACCCTGCTGGTATCTGTAATATTGGTAGCATAGCTTTCAGCCTCAAAGCAACACACAAGCCCCAACAGTAGAAGTATTTTTATCCCACTATTTCAGATCAGAAACCTTACGCACAGAAAAGTAAATTACCTACTTAGTAATTAGTCTGTGTCCAGAGCCCATGCTTTTAATTACTTCGTGTAACTATTACTCATTCACAGCATCTACGTTATTAGTCCTTAACTACCGTATACCAGAATGATATTCTCAGGAATATAATAATATCAGAACTCAGATTTCACTGTTTCAGAGAGTAATAACTGAGTACTAACTACACCCATTTTCATCTCCTCCTTCCAATACACCATTTGTAGGCAGAGCCAATGATAATAGAGGGCTGATGAGAAGAATAAAAAGGGATAGAAAAGCTAAGTTTTTTGGCAATAGCAACTAGGGATTAACACAAACAAATGGTGTCGGTTTATGGTTGTTTCAATACTTTCACCCCATCTCAGGATTATGCCTGGATAATACATAATCTGATAATAGAGTGAGGACAAATGATATCCCCAAAATTAATTTAATGATAAAGGAAATTAAGAAGAACAGTTAGGAAATATGGCCTAATTATATTAGTATTCTTTGTAAGTTAGTTTTCTTCAGACTATCTTAGGTTTCTGGTATGATCAGAAGCGTTCAGTAAAGTCTTGGCATTTTAGTTAAACCAAATTAAGTTAGTGTAATAATTTCAAAGTAATTCTTAAAAATACTTACACAAAGCAAGAGCTTTGGATCTGCATGAATTAGTTTCACCATAGATAAGAGAAGATACTTATAACTTCTTGTCTCTAGGTCTGTAGGTTTTTCTTTAAATTTAAGGCTTGTTACTTTCTCTTTAAATGTAAGACTCTAAAAACAAAACAAAAACATAGTATCATCTTGTAAGAATTAGACATCAGATTCAGGATAACAGCTATACAACTTTTTAAAAGAAATTATAAAAAAGGTTTGAAAATATAAGCAGACATAGTTTATATCAACAAACGTGGTATTGGAAGAATCACTAGTAAGCATAAATTAATATTACTGTTTAAAAAAACATACAATTTATATTATATAATCAATCTAATAAGATGTAATAAAATCTAATTAAAATACTTAAGGCTTATTATCAGGTTGACTCCTATGTAAAATAATTTTATAAAATGTGAAAACATAAGGGAAAAATATTTACAGCTTTTACAAATACAAACAGTGCACAACTCACTTAACAAACACATCCTACATACATATATACAAATATTTCATTGACTCTACAACTTTATCAATTATAAGATGCATCATTAGTTGTACCAAAAGAAATGAAAAACCAATGTCAGTTACAAGATACTATTCAAGGTTAGATACACTTCTAATTTCAGAGAAAAGTAAAACTAAGTACTTTTTAGAATTTATTAAATATGCTATCTAGGCAATCTCTGTTATTTCGTAATTTTAATTATAAATTTTGCTTTTTCCTTTGATAGTATTCCATCTTTCAGGTTATAGAATGCATGCATTTTTCCCAAAGAACATTCATGAAACAGGAAGAACTCTTTGAGAAAGATCAAATCATGGGAAATGTGTTTCAATTACAGAGATTCTAAGATGAATTAAAATAATTAATTATGTGTGTTATTCAGTCAAAATTCCAACAATTATAATCTGGATCTAATGTCACGTTTCTCTCTAATCTTATAAAACATTTCCTGTTTTCCCTCAGAAGAATACAAAAATATCTGCTTCTGACTTGGGTCCCTTTATGTGAGCATATATACAAATGTATGGACAGTAACATTATACACCATCTATCTAATCACAATAAAAGTTTCTAAGTAAACAGGCTATTTTCTTCCAAAGCTAACAAATGGAGATGAACATCCTTCAACACACAGCAACTCTTCTCAATTTTTAAGTGTTAGAAACACATTTGTTATTATTATGCCCATGAACTCTGAAGGTTTTAGGTCCTCACAGAGAATATTTAGTATACATTGATACTCAAGAATGTCATTACAAAATTGAAATGTTAAAACTTACAAATTTTATTTGCTTAGGAGGTTTTTTACATAACCTCCAAGGCCAAATTTACTGAGGGAGGATGCCCAAAAGATGTATACACATTTTAAGTGATGTTATCTTTGTATTACTGATTTTCAAAGTTGAATTGAATTATGGCAGCAAGGTGTAGCATGATGTTTGCTCAAAAGATGGCATTAATAAATGAATGCTAGCACCACCATACAACAGGCAGGACAGTCAAAGAAAATGGTGAATGCATGGTTGTCGATCAAGGAGTACAAGACCATTTTGAAGTAGCTGAAATTTGAGACTGTTGTGAAAGCACAATATGGAAGTATAATGGAAATGTGAGTATGCAAGAGAACCTCCAACATGCCTAACAATTGCATAAATTCATGATAAGTCTGAGATGCATGGTACTATATGTGATGTGCACAAGGGAAGATCTGGGAGGCCTCACACAGCCACAAGCCCTGCTTCTTTTGCTATGGAGTTAGAACAGTTTACATGCTCACAAGTCTACCAAACAATGTGCGCATGAGATATGAGTTAGTAGAACAAGCATACAACACATTCCTAAGATAGCAAAATGGAAAATATTAGGTCCCAAGATGTGTATATACTTTTTGGCATCCTCTGTATTTAATAAGTTGTATTTTTAAGTGTTTGTGTTTATTAAACTACATATTTTTTCATTCTAAGTCAAATTGTTTAATCTGAGATCAAGTGAAACTTTCACTGAACAAGTTTACTTACTATGATGTAACTAAGTACAACTACCAAACACCCTTTGCCTGATGAAGCCATTGCACAGAAACACAAGATCAGAGGAAAAATTAGCATATATGAAAATTCTCTCTTATTTAGTAATCATTTCCCCCTAAAAGGTAAATATTAGTTTAATCATATCATCTCTTAAACTCAGGTGTCAGCATGTAAACTTAGTTCCAGTATGGCTGCTTAATATGAAATGAAAGACTTGAGAAATTTCAATACATTTATTCAGTTCAAATACCTTTTATTTTAGTGACCATTAGTGGGTTATATAAAGTCAGGAACAATTTGCTAAAAAATAAATATAAATATTAACTAGAAATATAAGAAAAAAAAACTTCATTTACTAACTTATCTTCTGTGCTGCAGACATTAGCAGGAATCTAAGCTGGTACATGTGCTCTGAGCAATGAAGAGAAGGAGTTATGCCTGGGAAGAAATTCATGAACCAGAGGCTTCAGGCAGCTATTAAGGGCCCAAACCACTTGTAAATTTAGGACTCCATGATAGGATTACAGGTATGTAAGAAGCATTTTCTGAGCCATGATCCCTTCTAAGACAATAAAATGTTTCGAAATTATACATATTTGTGAAAATTATTGAACATCTATTATTGGCAAGCTTGAATTTTATGGAAGCAGAAGACCTTAATTTTAAAATGTAAGTGATCAGTGCTGAGATAAATATTTCAAATTTTAAACACTATGACGAAAGGAGCTGTGGCTCAACATTCCTATGGAAAATCTAAATGACTAAAGGCTCCATATAAGACAATAATACCATCTTGTTGTCATTGTTGTTGTTATTAGGAGCCATCAAGTGGAGTTCAACTCATAGCAACCCTATGTACAACAGACAAAATACTCCTTGACACTGTGCTATGCCTAGCACTATGTCAGTGCTTCTCTGCTCTTCATGGCCTTTTCAATGGCTGATTTTTTGAGGATTGTTTCAGGAATGAGTTGCCAGGTACTTCTCCATTTTTGTGGTGCTTGGGATCGAACTCAGGGCCTCAGAGTGCGCAGAGTAAGTGCTCTACCAACTGAGCTAAACCCCAGCTCCAATACCATCTTAGACTGTATAAATAAAAACATGGTATCCAGACATGGTTTGTTACAGCTTTTATCAATTATTACATCATATCAAAAACACTAAAGTCAGGTTTTAATCTTGTCTTAACTTTAAAAGTTTCTTGTTAGATTGGTCTTTCCAGAAAGGAAGCAAACAAGATGGAGAAGGTTTATTAAAAATAGGTGAAATAAATTCATTCATTAATTCATCAACAAATACATACTATATGTTCAGTATGTTCCACATGCTGTTCCAGGAATTAAGGATCCAGTGTTGAACAGCCAGAGAAAGCTCTTGCTGTCATCAAGCTAACATACTAGTAAAGATCCTGATAGACATGAAACTGAATGTCACAAAACCTCAGCACTAACTCTAGTTGACCATTCATTCACCATGTGATTATTTTTAATTCATGTAACAAGATTTGGGCTTCAGTTTGCTTAGCTATCAAAACCAAAACAGACACAGTTTCAAAGAGACTTGAAATAGTAAAATCCCTTTCAATGCTACAATTATATAAAAAGAATCCTTAGGAATACAAGATTACTTTATTCAAAATATTTTAGGGAACAATCAGAGAACTATTGTATACAGCTCCAAAACAAAGAGGATCAATGATGGCTCAAAGTGACAAGAGCAGATTCTATCTTGTAGAAGAAAAAAAATTTCAAGTATTTAGTACTTTCTCCCTCTTGTCTGCAAAATACAAGGCCTTCACAAAGCTTTGAAATACAGGTATCATTTAACATTTTTTATGAATCAAACTCCTTGATTATTACTTCTGCAACAAGCTCAAGGCTCAAGTTTATAGGAGTCCCCAATCACTTAAGACAAGGCAAATGAGGGACAACACACTAAACACATCTTCTCACTTGGAAATGATTTTGTTACCAAGGAGACATCTAAAGACATTCAGGTTTTCACGATTAGGAGAGGATGAAAGGAAAGGTGCTACTGCCAGATAGTGGGTAGAGGCCAAAGATGGTGCTAAACACGGATAATACACATGACAGTCCCCTATGAGTTATCTAGTCCAAAATGTCAATAGGGCCAACATTGAAAAATCTTGATGTATTTTCTCTAAACCATTTATTACATATATTTTCCTGTGTTTCAGACTTTATGGCTATGTATAGTAAGGTCTTCATTAGATGTTTTCACAAAAAAGTCAGAAGACTTTTGCTTGAAATCTCTGCGAGGATAAGCACTGTGATTAGTTCATTGTGCTTCCCTGGCAGTCAGCAGAGGGTCACACACTTCCCCATTTGTTGTCTGTTAACGCATAAAATTTATGAAGGGTGATACTCCCCTTAAGAATCTTCCAAATGCAAGCCAGGCGCGGTGGCGCACACTTGTAATCCTAGCAGCTCGGGAGGCAGAGGCAGGAGGATTGCAAGTTCGAGACTAGAGGCAGTGTAACTTAGCAAGACCCTGTCTCAAAAAGTAAAAAAATGGGCTGAGAGTGCAGCTCAGTGGTCCAGCACTTGCAAAGCATGCAAGCAAGAGGCCCTGGGTTCAACCCCCAGTACAGCAAAAAAAAAAAAATCTTCCAAATGCTAAAATTTCCTTTTTCTAAAATATTATATAACAAACTTTCTATTTTCTCTGATGAAATTAGAACGCTGTCCTACAGTCATTATGTATATACATTCAAAATTCCATACATACATATCAATATATAAATATAAAAAATTTGTTTAATTTTCAGGAGATGAAGGCAGGAGGTGCATAAATTTGAGGTGAAACTGTTTCAAAAAAAAGCTTAAAATTGTTTTGACATTAAATGTTTATTGATACTTCTGGAGAATAATTGGAAATAAAATCTAAAGTCTTATCACAAGTGTCCTTGGGCCAAAAGAAGAAATTCTCTCTAGTTATAGCTTTTATAAAATAATGATCAGGCATATAATTTATAGCTCTTAAGAGTCAACTAATAACTAAAGCTAAGAAATAAATAACTTCTAAACATAGAGAAGCCTGCAGCTATACCACTATGGTGTCTGATTTCATCAGATCTCAGAAGCTAAGCAGGGTTGGGCCTGGTTAGTACTTGAATGGGAGACCACCTGGGAACACCAGGTGCTATAGGCTTGGGAGAAGGACCCAGCAACCCACTTCCCCCAAAAAACAATCAGCCATTGAAAACCCTATGAATAGCAGAGACGCACTGACAATAGTGTTTCACTTGTTGTACGTAGGGCTGCTATGAGTTGTACCTAGAGTCGCTATAAGTCAGGCGACTCATTGACACCTAACAATAACAAATGCAGAGAACATCTTCAGACTACAGACCTAATGTGTCTTTGTTCAAAATAATAATTTAGTTTCATTTTGTTTCAATCCTGATGCATGGAAAACTAAATCACAGACAGTTGGTAAACTGGATATTAAAGTTAAATAGGAAGTAAATATTTATCTTCTACCAATTCCTATTACTGGAGGCCATTAATTTTTTATCAGAAAAGATAATAAACTTAAAACAGAAAGTCAAATAAAATTCTAAATTCCTAAAAGATATACAGAATGAATAAATATGTTAATAAATAATTTTCAAACAACATATTTGGGGCTGAGGGTTTAGCTTAGCAGTAGAGTCCATGCTTAGCATACATAAGGCCCTGGGTTTGTTTTTATTTTTTTCATCTAGTTGAGTAATATCTACATAGTTATTATTTATGCTTACCACCAATTAACTTACAGCTATAGAGAAACTTTTTTAATGTTAAATAAATGAAGTACTTGCCATTACAAAAAGTCTACTAAAAAATAACCCTGCATATTAAAGTGTATTTAATAAAAATCTTTGCCATAACCTTTTGGCTATCATTTTTTAGGATAAATAATGTCAAAATACACAGTGTAGAAAACTCCATTTGAACATCTCCAATAAACAAACCTCAGAAAGTTACTAACAACAGGGTAAGAGTGAATCATAACTGCATAAAATCAAAACATCTTATTGATCATGGGAACTTGGAAAGAAGAGAAGCATGCCAAGGAGGAAGCTGTTTAAATGACTGTAAGCAGGCTAATTTCCTGGATAAAACCAACAAGTGAAGACATGCTACATTTTCATTTGAAATGACACACTGTAACTATAATGGTATACACAGAAAAGTTAAAAGAAAGCAAAGATTTTCTGAGGTAGTTATGATGAGTCATATACTTACAGCCACAGAAGCCCACTGCCATGCAAAACAGTGACTTGTTTGCATCTGATCATGTGAGCAACAGCAGCCAATAAAAATAGAAAATAAGAAGACAAACCACCACCAATGTTAAGAGTTGCCATGTGTGATGCTCTGGCTACATATAAATTACCAAGATATGATGTATACAATCCTCTAATTTTTTTTTTTTCTTTTGTGGTACTGGGGGCTGAGCCCAGGAACTTGCGCTTGCCTGCTTTGCAAGTGCTGGACCACTGAGCTGCACCCTCAGCCCATGTTTTTTTTTTTTTTTTTTTTTTTTACTTTTTTGAGACAGGGTCTCCCTAAATTACGCAGACTGCCTCTGGTCTCGAACTTGCAATCCTCCTGCCTCTGCCTCCTGAGCCGCTGGGATTATAAGCATGCGCCACCATGCCCGGCCACTATAATTAGCTGTTAAACTAATTTCATGTGAGCTGTGGCATCCAATCCTGTCAGATCTCTAAAGCTAAGCAGGGTCAGGCCTGATTAGTACTTGGATGAGAGACCACCTAGGAACACCAGGTGCTGTAGCTTTGGGAGAAGGACCCAGCAACCCACTTCCAAAAAACAATCTGCTATTGAAAAACCTATGAATAGCAGTGAAGCACTAACAATAGTGCTTTGCCTGCTATACGTAGAGTCGCTGAGTCTGACACCAACTTGATGGCACCTAACAACAACAAAAAAAAAATTCCATATTAAGACTAATAATCTCTTAGAATATGTAATTTGAGAAGCCTACTTTTATTGAGTTTGAATAAACGTCAATATCAAAATGGCTATCAAATAAAAATTTACACATCAAAATTTGCTAAATGATTATGTTTCCTAAAATATGTTGTTGTTGTTAGGTGCCATCCAGTCATGTCCGACTCATAGTGACCCTCATAGGGTTTTCAATGGCAGATTGTTTCGGGATTGCCTTGGGAGTGGGTTGCCACGTCCTTCTCCCATTTTTTTTTTGCAGTGCTGGGAATTGAACTTGGGACCTCAGAGGCTGCAGAGTGGCACTCCACCAACTGAGCTAAATCCCAGCCCCTCCTAAAATATATAATACTTGTATTCTGAATTAAAAAAACCTTTAAATTTTATTTCTAATCTCTAATATGTACAATATTCAGCATCCAGGGAGAAACATTCACTCTAACCCAGGAGTCAGCTTCCCTTATGCAACCTCAAAAGGTGAGAAGCTAATCAAAATATTTTGGTAAGAAAAAGTTAAAGGAAAAAGAAAATAAAAACAAAGAAAAGGGCAACATTCATTAAGATTTTAACAGTGTTTTGTGAGAAAGCTTCTCCAAGAAAAACAAGTTTAACTAACTGAAATGGTGGAAAACAAATATTATTAACTAGTATTCAATGATATTTCCATATACAATATACCAGGAAAGAATGGACTAAGTTGATTCTCTAAAATAAGTCAGCAGGAATGAGGTAAAGACAGTAAAAATGCAACAGAAAGAAGGTGGAATTCAAACCTCCTGATTTCTTACCGGTGCCATTCGTATTGCTGGGTGTGCTCCACAACCCTGCACTGCTTTATGAAGTGTTTCACCAAACATATTTCGAAGTTCAACTGAGTGACAATACACAGCATCAATCTTAGGCCACCAATCCAATGCAGACTGGAAAAAAACAAAGACCATAAGGAAGAAAAAGTACAAAATTACAAGAATTGTATGCTCTGCTATCACTGTAATTTTGAGTTTTATAATTTTGTCACTAACTTTCTAAGACCATGCAAACACACATTATGACTTTCAGTCTTCAAATGTCTTTAACTCAAACATTAACCCATACATATTACATTTAAAATATAATAATGAGCATGTGCACTGTCTTTTCTGATGACCCACTAAATTGAAAAACAAAGTCTTTGGAGAATTCTTCAGCCAATCTTTTTCTTTTTCCTTTTTTTTTTTTTTAAGTTTCATGTTTTACATATTTCTGAAACACATGCATATATTATATATATTTTCCCAGGTAAGAATGCTATCATCAGACCTTTATAAGAGATTAGTGGTTCAACACAGTTATGAAAGAATACATGGTAAACTATTACTTAAGTGGTTATAAGCAATGATAATTACAACATAAAATTAGTAAATGAGATAAAGCCATTAGTAAACCTATAATCATAAATTGATATGCAATGATGACACAATACATAGAAGACTAATGATCACCATAAACAAAGACAAACTGATTCTAACTAAGTGAGGATGTTTTGTTTCATTTTGTCTTGTTTATTTTATTTTTTATTTTTTGGTAATACCTGAAGGTTAAACCGAGGGCTTTGCGTATACTTTGCAAGTGCTCTCCCACTGGGCTGCACCCCTAGTCCACTTTTATTTTTTTATATTTGAGTCAGAGTCTCATTAAGTTACACAGGCTGCCTCTGGCCTTGAACTCTCAATCCTCCTGCCACCACTTCCAGAGTTGCTGGGATTATAGGGACGCCCCACCACACCTGGCCTATCTACGTATTTTTAAGGTATTTTTTGTTTTTATTAAAGGCCTTGTACAATGCTAGGTTAGTATTCTACCACTGAGCTACATCCTCTAGCTAAATATTTTTTTAAGGATTATTTTATGTAGATATTTTTCTACTTCTGTTTAACCTATCTAGCATTAATATCTGGTTCTGATGTTTGGTTTTGAATGCCTATTTTATTTGAAAGTGTATCTTTAACTTTTACTTTAAAATGAATTGCTGGATATAGTAGCACATACTTATAATCCCAGTAACCAAGGAGGCTGAGGCAGGAGGATTGCAAGTTCAAGGCCAGAGGCAGTCTGCATAACTTAGCAAGATCCTGTCTCAAAACAAAAAATAAAAATGGGTGGGGGGTGTAGCTCAGTGGTAGAAGGCTTGCAAAGCATGCATAAGGCCGTAGGTTCAACCCTCCAGTACCACCAAAAACTAATAATAATTGATATCAAAATTATAATTATGAAAATCACTAAATTAAAGTTTATCAGTTCCTATGAAAATAACTGGGTAAATTGTCACTAACAGATAAATAATATGCATAAAACAGTCTAACTTAAAATACAGACTTCTAATTTATAATATTGCAGTTAAAAGAAACATGTGGAATAATGATAATATACTCAAATAGTAAATAAGGGAGATTTAGGAGCTTCACATCCTATTCCCTGATTCCTTCTTATTCAAAATTAAAGCTAGTCTCATTATTTAACCTCCTTATTCATAATTCTCAGAATATATTGGGTAGCAACAAGTTATATTAACCTTACCCAAAACTCAGATTACAAACTCTATTTATGGGGAAAGTAAAATGCAAAAGCAAGCCAAGTGTGGTAGTATATGGCTAGAATCCCAGCACTGAGGAGACAGAGGCAGAAGGATCATAAATGCAAACCTGCCTGGTTTTTACATAGTGAGACTTAGTATAAAGCAAACAAACAAAAAATAACTCATGACACACAGTTTGAATACTGAACTCCACTTAGGGGAGATTATAAAGCTACAAGGGAAAAAACACTTTTTTCTTGTTTTTTAATACTATACTTATATGTGTTCATCCTTCAGTTCTTATTTTGTTTAAGCTAGCTCCTATAAATCATCAATTTTTAGTTTGCTTATATAATGAATTTCTCAAATTTGGGGCACTTTGGCCATCTGACTTACCCAAATCAACCAGTGCAACTTGATTTCCATATATTTACTAAATTATACATCTTGAGTTACTCAGTTTAAAGTAACAAAATGGTGCATGATGATAAAGTACACTAAGTAAAAGGTCCTCTTCATCCCCATAAAATCTTGATTGAAATTGGTAAAGAGATATGCATCCCATATAACATCCTATACAAATTACTGTGTCATTTTTGATAGCTGTTTAAACTGTATTGTGGTAGGAGGTATACCCTATAGAATAAGTTTTAGGCTTAAGACTGGGTGATTTTCATATTTTTCATTTTTAATAATAATTTCATTCACTTCAAAGAGAAAGATATACTTTTAAATAAAACAGGCACTTAAAATTAGATATAAAGTTAGTAAAAAAATTTTAGCATTCTGAGAAGTTACTAAATGTGTCCTTTCTGAAATTAGTCAATTAAGATAGACATTCTTTTCTTCCTTGAAAAAAAGTTTTAGCCAGGTGTAGTAATGCATGCCTGTAATCTCAGCCCTAGGGAGGCAGAGGCAGGAGGACTGACGTGAATTCGAGGCCAATCTGGTTCACACGGTGAGTGCCAGGCCAGTTTGGACTACACAGTAAGACTCTGCCTCAAAAAGAAAGGAAAAAAGAAAGAAAGACAAAAAAGAAAAATATCCTGTTTGTTGCTAAAAAATTAATACTAATATAATACATATATAATATGAACAAATTATATGACATTCCTCAAAAGATTATTTAAATGATTTTCACGTGACTTGGAGATAATTTCTTCAGAGCTAGAAAGCAATCACCTCATTCTCAATGCGAATTTTCAATATGTGAACTATAATAAATTACTACAAAAAATCAGAAATAAACTACTATATCAGCTATAGCATGTACAAGTGATGGCTAAGATAAATGATTCATATACGTATACATTACTTTCTTAATTTTCAAACTGCATATTCTAATTTAATCTAAAGAAAGCCTATAAAAATGAAATACATAATGCAGATCTTAAAACTATAATTTACTTCTATGGCATATCATGGGGCTGGGGTTCAGCTCAGTTGGAAGATTGTTTGTTCTGTGCACGCTGATGCCCTGGGTTCAAACCCCAGCACCACAAAAATGGGAGAAGGACCTGGCAGCCCACCCCCAAAACAATCAGCCATGGAAAACCCTATGAACAGCTGAGAAGCTCTGATATAAAGCTGGGCATGGCACAGTGCTGGCAAGTGTTTCCTTCTGTTGTACATAGGGTAACTATGAGTTGGACTCAACTCAATGGCACATAACAACAAGGGTATTCCATACTAAAAAAGATGATAGTATAAGTACCATTTAGAAACTGCTAAAAATTTAAATTGCAACAAAATTCAATAGTCAATAAGCTAAAATTTTCTAACAAAAAATGGGAAAATTTGAGTTCTAAACACAGTATATATGAATTGCATGAGAATATTTCTCAGAAGCAAAATAAAACTCCAAACACCATTACATTTTTTTAACCATTATTACTTCTATACAAACCCTCAAAAACACCTTGTTAAGACTTTTATCTTATTTGAGAATGTGATAATTTTTTAAATTGTGTGATGTGGCTAAAGAATCATGAAAGAGGAAAACTCATGAAGTGTATTCAACCAAGAATCATTTAAAACAAAATCTTATAATAGAAATGAATTTAAGATCAGGATTCCCAATATTTAAGAAAAAATTAATGTGGTTTCAAGACATAAAATATATACTTAATAACTTTCTTCAGTGAGACTTTATAATAGTCAATTCTATAAATTTGCATATTTACTTTTATAAATAGTTCTTTTTGGTCAGAAAGTACTTTACATTGAATATCTATTAGCCTCAAGCTGGTGCCAACAAGAAACACTTTAATAAGCAACCTATAGTAATAAATTGTCACTATCATAGATATAACTTTATTTTTTAAATTTATTTGCAATACTTGGGGGTTGAACCTAGTGCCTAGAACATACTTTTGCAAGTGCTCTACCACTGGGCTGTACCCCCAACACATTTTTTATTTTGAGTCAGTGTCTCATTAAGTTACACAGGCTGCCTCTGGCCTCAAACTCAAAATCCTCCTGGCTCCACCTCCTGAGTCACTGGGATTACTCATGTGTGCCACTATGCCTGGCTAAGGCATAACTTTTTAAAAGATATTTCAATGAAAGGTTACTGATGCTAAACATTTAAAAATTAGTCAATATAGTTTCTTTATAAAAACAGATGTCCATATTGACTTGACCTGGATACAGACACACTCCACCTTCACACATGCAATACTCATTAGAGTATGGGGGGATGCACAACCACTTTCACCAAGTACACTGAGGCATGCATGAAGTACCACTCCAGGCATGCTTGAAATCCAGAAAGAAGCAGCTAAGCCACTTACAGCAGTGCCAAGTCCATGCTTGAAAGTGCTCTATATATTCAATTGTAGACAAAAATATTTCACAATTAAAGTAACTAGCCATAGAGTATTCAAAGAGTAGTATATACTTGGGTTCATTAAATACAAATTTTATCATTTATGTAAAATTATTCACTGTTAATAAATGGAGTATTTTTAGTATTATGAGTCAAAGGAGAAGTAATATTTTGTTTCTACACTATGTAGATAGTAAATTTTGAGTGGGCAATGTCCTGGCCCATTACACTGGCAAAAGCAAATAATTTTTAAGTTTTTAATACAAGTATATTTTATCTACAAATCAGATTCATTAAAATTTCCCTTTTAGAATCAAAGTGATAGTCTACTGAGGAAGGTACCATCCGCTTAGGCATTCTTAGTTATTTGTAATGTAAGAGATGCAGCATAAATGGCATTTAATGAAATAAGGACCAGATATGCTAAAAGTCCTGCAAAGCACCAAGAAGTCCTGCATAATAAAGAACTGTCCTCCCAAAATGCTACTAATACTCCATTGAGAAAAGCTACACGTGACACTCACTAGCTTTATTAATAGTAATTTTCCCCTGCAGAAATGACTAAAATATAGGTAGCATTTAGTTTAATTCAATGTATCCAAGGCAAATGAGAGTAGGGTACATTTTTAACTCACCAGAATCTTAAAATAGACTTTAATTATAATTAGACCAAATATACTAAGTAATCAATGACCAAAGCCTTTTTAAGGGAGGAAAATAGGAACAAGTTGAACATTTTACACATGAATGTAAATATCTATCAATGGATAAAAGTAGTAGTATAAAAAATAACACTGAAGAACCTTCAAAACAGACTTGTTCACGATTAGATGAATAGGATTTTAGAAGTTCACAGTCCTAAATCTGGTAAGGATTTGCTATCTTCCTACTTTCTATTTAATGTACCTATATCACGAATATCTTTTAATGAGTTCACTTATTTTGCCTGATATGTTTGTGTATCTTGTGAATAACTCTTTTGAAGTGTGTTAATATTTCATTTTGTTTAAGGAGAACTAAAAAGTACAATCAAATGTTGTCTCATGATTTTGTAAATGTGTCACAGGAGGCTACAACATAAACACTCTTACTTTTAATTTCAATAGTAAAGTAATAAGTCAGAATGTATCAAATTCTAGGAAAGGGCTAAAAATATTTAGATACAGTAATATGTGAATACATTTGAGATGAAAATGCTAAATTATATCTTCAGTGGCACTGTTCTAAAGGGATTTTGACCTAAATAAAATGTTTTACGTTTTATTCTTTCCAAAAGATCCAATTAACTCTATCTTTCTCAATAAAGACCCTCAGGTCAAGACCAAATATGGAAAATATAACCATAAATCAATTACTAGACATAATCACCTCAGAGAAACCATCCTACACCATATCATCCAAGTTCAGAACCTTTGTAAAGACCAAGACCACCTTTAAGGGGAAAAAAAAAAAAAGAAGGAAAGAAGGGATTTTTTTAAAAGTTATTTAGCAATACCTTTTGGACTTACATTGGTGATGATACGATGGAGTGAATTTACCAGCACATAGTGAAATGTAGAAGGTGAATTCTGAGCCAGGCAGATCTACAGAGAAAAGAAAAATACAGCAGATCATTTCTATGAGAAAAACATTAATGCAAATGAAGACAAAAAGAAGAGCAAAAAGAAATCTTTAAAGAATATATTTTTAAGATCTTGAAATTAACATCAATATATAATATTAAGAAATACAGATAAAAGTACCTATCCATCTTTCTAGTCTTTTCATATTTAAAAAGGATAAAAAGGCATCAGTAAAACAGCTGGATAAAAACAAAGGCTCTCACCTTAAAGTGTTGGTTGTTATGAGGGCTGATACGAAAGCATGAGACAAGGCAGTCAATCATTAAATCCACATCTGCAGGCTGACTGCCTCTTGAGAATGGTTTACTTGGATTAAAAAGCAGATTCTATAAAAATCCCAATAGAAAACAAAGGCCTTTAAATAGTCATGCAGTATTTTTAATAATATCAAAATTATCCACAATAATGACAATAACTTTCAGTTGCCAGAAAAAGCATAAAGCAATATTATGGTTCATCAATCTGAAACAAGTCTTACTATACTACATATGTTCCTTTTAGGCCCTAATTTCAACACTTTGTTAAACCCAAGTCTGTATTTTTATGCTAACTTAAGAAGACTGGTTAACTCTGTATTGTTCTTCATATTCTCAGTCTAGGCTGAAAAACACAGTAACAACACAAGCAGGTCCTATGAACTACCATCAAAGATGACTCAGAACTTCACAGAGTTAGCAATTATCTTTGACATAATACTTATACAAAAAGTTTGTTCTTCGTTTAATTAAAGTTTGTAGTAGAGAAAGAATAAGCATATTACCTTAAGATCAACCACCATGGACTGAACTAGTAGGAAAATGACAGAGTTATCTTCCCAATTGATATATGTACTTGCTTTACACAGTTTGACACATGCAATTGCAGCACTTTCTGTCAGCTGCCTGCTTCCTCCATGGCCAGCAAGTGCTTTTCGAAGACTGTCCAAAAACAACTTCTACAGAATTCAAATGCAACAATAACACATTAAATTATTTCTGTGTCAGATTAATCTAATAAAGTAGCAAATTAACAGCCTCTTAAATTCAAGCTACAAAGAATGTATAATTTATATTTTGGCTTTTAATTTCATAATTTAAGTCATCACTTAAATCTTTCTCATATAAAAGATATCTTTTCTCTACTTTGTCTGTTGAATTATTACAGGAATATGAAAAATATTCCTTCTCAAACATCTGAACTCAGCACTCAAATCTGCTGATCATATTCTCCTTTGGTATTATCTTAAATGCTTAAATCTACTGTCTTGACTGTGATATATATCAAATTGTTTCATACTTTTTTTTTAATGCAGAAAAGTGGGAATTAAGAAAAGGTTTTATTATAAATTTAAGCATGGGCATTGAGAAAGAGAGACAGAGTTAAGAAAAGGACATTGTACACAGAGCCTGGTGTGAGCTTCTCCAGAGAGCACCTGTTCATCCTTTTCTAATACTCTAGAGTATATACAACCTTTAGCCTTCTAAGTAAGAATACACTCAAGGCTATTCTGATGCTCTAAGTTCTGTTCCAAAAGAAAAAAAAAAAACCTATTCTTGTGATCTCAACCCTTCTTTATAGCTCACCAACAAATTTCTCACTTCTCTACCTCATCTCCATATGTATTCTCAAATGTAACATGCTGAAAACTCAACTCAACCAACACCAGCAGAATACACATTCTTCTTGAAGCACATGCAGCGTTTTCCAAAACAGACCATATGTTAGGCCACCAAACAAATCTTAATACACTGAGTCTGAAATTATACAGAACATCTTTTCTAGAAATAAGGGAATGAAACTACAAACTAATAGTAGATAATTAGAAAATTCACAAATATCTGAGAAATAACACTTTTCCTCCTTGTGGTGGGGGGTTCAACCTAGGGCCTCGTACATGCTAGGCAAGCACTCCACCACTAAGCTGCACTCCCCAACTCTTTCCTCATTTTGAGACAGGGTCTCACTAAATAAATTCTAGCCTCGAATTTGCAATCCTCCTGCCTCAGCATCCTAAATCACTGGGATTGCAAGCATGCATCCCACAGCATCCAGCAAACAACAAAATCTTAAGCAACTGATGGATTGAACAAAAGTCACAAGGATAAGGAAATTAGAAAATATCTTGAGCCAGGTACTATCTATGGTGCATACCTGTAATCTCAGCGATTCTGGAAGCTGAGGTAGGAGGATCACAAGTTCCAGGCTAAAGACAGCCTATGCAACTTAGACTCTGCCTCAAAAAAAGAAAAAAGAAAAGAAAAAAAAAAAAATATATATATATATGAAGGAGCTGAGGGTATAGCTCAAAATGGATCAAAGACCTAAACTTAACAGCTAAAACTACAAACCCTCAAGGAAAAAAACAGGAAAATGTCTTTATACCACTGGACTTGGCAATAATTTCCTGGATGTGATACCAAGAAAAGCACAGACAACAAAAGAGAAAACTGATAAACTAGACTTCATCAAAATTGAAATTTTTTCTGTCAAATGACACTATCAAGAAGGTCCAGAATGGGGGCCGGGCGTGGTGGCGCACGCCTGTAATCCCAGCGGCTCGGGAGGCAGAGGCGGGAGGATCGCAAGTTCGAGACCAGAGGCAGTCTGCGTAATTTAGCGAGACCCTGTCTCAAAACAGTAAAAAAAAAAATGGGCTGAGGTGCAGCTCAGTGGTCCAGCACTTGCAGAGCATGCAGGCGCGAGGCCCTGGGTTCAACCCCCCAGTACCGGAAAAAAAAAAAAAAAAAAAAAAAAAAAAAAAAAAAGAAGGTCCAGAATGGGACCAAATATTTGCAAATCATATATCTAATAAGGGATTGATATTCATAATACATAAAGGACTCCTACAACTCAACAACAAGGAACAATGAATGAAAAAATGGGCTAAAGACTTTAACAAACATTTCTCCAAAGAAGATATACAAGAGGTCAATAAGTTTATAAAAAGATACTCAATGTCTTTACTCATTAGGGAAATGCAAATCAAAACCTCAACACACACTACATAGCCATGAAGATTTAAATTTTTTTAAAAAGTCTTATGGTTATTTTCAGGGCTGGGATTTAGCTCAGTGGGTAGAGCGCTGCGCTGCAGTCTCTGATGTCCCAAGTTCAACTCCCAGCACCACATAAATGGGAGAAGGGCCTGACAATCCACTCCCAAGGCAATCCCAAAGCACTCAGCCATTGAAAACCCTATGAGGGTCGCTATGAGTCGGATACCGACTCGACAGTACCTAACAACAACAACAGCATAGTTATTTTCCACAGAGAAACTGGAACCCTCATTCACTGCTGGTGGAAATTTAAAATGGTGTGGACATTATGGAAAACAATCTGTTGGTTCCTCAACAAATTAAACATAAAATTGTCATATGACTGAGAAACTCCACTTCTAGATATATGCTCAAAAGAAAATCGACCTGTACACCAGTGTTCAGTGTTCATAGCATCAATAACCACAATAGGCAAAAAGTAGAAACAATCTCTGAGTCCATCAAGAGATGAATGAATATACAAAATGTGCTATATACATACAATGGAATATTATTCGATCACAGGACATGAAATTCTGATACATGCTACAACACAGATGAACCCTGAAAACATTGCTAAATGAGTCAGACAGGCACATATATGATTCCACTTATATGAGGAGACCATAATAGGCAAATTTAGAGAAGGAAAGTAGAATAGCGGCTCACAGAGGATAGGGCATGGGAGATGAGGAGTTGTTTAACAGATATTGGTTAATGCTTGGAATGACAAAAATGTTCTAGAAATAGTGGTGATAGTTGCAAAACATTGCATATTTACCAAGGCCACTAAATTGTACACTTAAATAGGGTTAAGTGAATAATTTCTATGTTATATAATTTCATCAAATGAAAAATAAGCAATTTTTTAAAAGGAGCTAAACTTATTTTCTCTGACCTAAATCCCACTTAAAATTCCCTTTCATCAGCCCAAAATATTATTTTATATATCTCACCTCCAACTTTAAACTTGGATCTTTCCTCCTTGCCTAAATGATAAAGTTTAAACTAAAACTGGTTTACAGTATCTTCCAGATTACTCACCTCTGCCTTTCATCTTTTACTTCTTGTCACTGCCTGAATGAATCTTCTGCTAATTTTTCTGAACATATTTTCAATATTTATAGATCTATGTCCTTCATTAATCTGGCTTATACACTACTCTCTTTTTCTTTTTCTTTTTTTCTCTTTTTCTTATCTCAGTCCTATTGGTGGATGGGAATGCTAAGGATTGGACCCAGGGCCCCACTCATGCTAAGTACATGCTCTACCACTAAACTTCATCTCCAGCCCCTAAATCCTATTTTTAATTCAAATTCAGCTAAAGTTCTACATCTCTTTCATAAAATTTTCCTCACTATCCAAACTTTACCTGAATTGTTACAGTACATATAACCTATATTATTCTCCCAACAAATGTGTACAGTCAGTATGTAACTTTTCATTCATTAAGAAATAACTGGAAGCCAGGAGTGGTGGTGCACACCTGTAATCCCAGCCACTTGGGAGGCAGAGGCAGGAGGATTCAAAAGTTCGAGACCAGAGGCAGTGTGTATAATTTAGCGAGACCCTGTCTCAAAAAGTTTTAAAAAAAAAAAAAAAAAAAAAAGGAAAGGGAAGGGAAGGGAAGGGAAATACCTGGAGGCTAAGTAAGGGCACAGTTCAGTGGTTGAGCACTTGCAAAAAGCATGCACAAGACTCTGGTTCAACTCCCCAGTACCCACCCACCCACCCTCCCCCACACACACTGGAACTGGGTGAGGTGGTACATACCTATAATCCCAGCACTAGGAAAGATGAGGTAGGAGGATTACCAAAAAAGTTTGGGGCCAGCCTGGGCTACATAGTGAATTCCAGGACAGCATGGGCTACCCGGCAAGACCCTGTCTCAAATAAAAAAAATTTAAAAAAAATAAAAATCAAAGCAAAACAAGAACGAAAAGAAAGCGGGGAATTCTAAGGAGACTACAGTCTAAGTCATCCTTGACTCCTCTTTTCCCCTAAATGCATTATTCCTTGATTCCCTTGTTTACTATTTTCCCCAGTGACAGTTATATTTCTCGGTCTCTCTTATAGTTAGATGTGGCCATGCAACAGAGTTCTAGTCTGTAGAATATGAATGAAAGTGAAGACATTCTACCAAAAAGTATAATTTCATAATGTCACTGGCAGAACAGAGACAATGCCTACAGAAACTATATGATATATTTGTTGTTGCTATTAGGTGCCATCATGTTGGGGTCCAACTCAACCCTGACACTGTCCCATGCCTGGCACTATGTCAGTGCTTTTCTGCTAGTCTTAGGGTTTTTGATAGTTGATTATTTTAGGAGTGGGCTGCCAGGTCCTTCTCCCATTTTTTGTGGTGCTTGGGATCAAATCCAAGGTCTCAGAGCATACAGAGCAAGCACTCTACCAACTAAACTAAACCATAGATAGATATTATACACAACTCTGTGTTGATAAAATCGAAAAAATGTTTCCTAGCAAAGAATAAACTATCAAAAGTGACTTTAAAAGAGACAGAAATTCCTCAAAAAACAGGAAATAAAATTATCATATGATATGGCAATTCTACTTTTGGGTATGTATACAAAAGAATTGGAAGCAGGGTCTCAAAGTTATTTGTACACTTATGTTCACAGTAGCATTATTCGCAATAGCCAAAAGATGAAAAACAACCCAAATGTCTACTGTTAGATAAATCTGGATATGCAAAATGTCGGTATAGACAAAATGTTGGTTGCCAGGGTTTGAGAATGTGGGAGAATGAGGAGTTGTTTAAATAAGCATAAAGCTTCAGTTTTGCAAAATGAAAAAGTTCTGAAGATTGGCTACACAACAATGTGAGTTATACTTAACACTACTGAACTATACATTTAAAGATAGTTAAGATAGTACATTGCATGTTATGTGTATTTTACTACAATCAAAAAAAATTTAGATAAAAAATTAAAAACATAGTATTAAGAAATTTTTAAAGGACAAAACCTATGTAGACAATAAGCATAAGAAAGCTTGAAAAAGCTGATCAATGAGTTATTTGACACCCATAATAGATACATAGGCTTGAAGAGCGCTACCACCTCCTCCTCCCCCTCCCAATGAATGCTTGGAGCTCACTAACCATTCAAAATGTTTACTTGAAGTCTTACAATGCTTGTTTAAAGTTTCTGTAATGCTTGCTTAAAAGTTTCTGTATAATTAAGTTTGCTCAAGTTTCAATTTCCTGACCTGGGGGGCGGTTCTCTGAAGAAGAACTAGGTAAAGAATTCCGAGATAAACAGATTAACTACAAGAATGTACTGGCCATAGGTCATCAGGACCTGGACGGTTGACACTTTCCAGAACCCTGCCCTGAAAGTGTTTCTTTGAATTCCTCCAAACTTGCCCAATCAGTACCCGCCCCGACAACCCCGACAACCTCCCACCAACCAATTCAAAACAAGTTTCCTTGTGCCTTCCCGCCACCC
>VMDO01017063.1:30383-46030 GCA_007922755.1 Pedetes capensis | reverse complement strand
CTGAGCAAATAATCTGAGAAGCTGGACTTTATGAGGAAGAACGTGGCATCAAGATTGGAGGAAGACTCATTAACAACCTGCGTTATGCAGATGACACCACTTTGCTTGCTGAAAATGAAGAGGATTTAAAACATTTACTGATGAAGATCAAAGATCATAGCCTTCAATATGGGTTACGACTAAACATCAACAAAACAAACATCCTTATGACTAGGTCAGCACGCAACTTCACATTAAATGGAGAAAAGATTGAGGTTGTCCAAGATTTTACTTTGCTTGGCTCGATAACACCCATGGAAGCAGCAGTCAAGAAATCCAAAGACGCATTGCTCTAGGAAAAGCTGTGGCAAAAGATCTCTTTAGAGTATTGAAGAGCAAAGATGTCACATTGAAGATGAAGGTGCGTCTGACTCATGCCATGGTATTTTCAGTGGCATCATATGGTTGTGAAAGCTGGCCATTGAACAAGAGAGACAGAAAAATAATTGATGCTTTTGAATTGTGGTGCTGGAGACGTCTATTGAATATACCATGGACTGCCAAAAGAACCAACAGATCTGTCCTAAAAGAGGTACAACCAGAGTGCTCCTTGGAAGCAAAAATGGCCAAACTGCGTCTTACATATTTCGGACATGTAGTCAGGAGAGAGCAATCCCTGGAGAAGGACATCATGTTTGGAAGAGTGGCAGGTCAACGCAAAAGAGGAAAACCCTCCACCAGATGGATTGACACAGTGTCTGCAACAATGGGCTTAAACATAAATAAGATTGTTTGCCTGGCACAGAATCGGCAAGTGTTTCGATCTGCTGTACATAGGGTTGCTATGAGTCGGACTCGACTCGACGGCACCTAACAACAACAACAAGCATGTCAAAAGTATTTAACTGATTTCAATAAGAACTGACTCGATTATAGTTCTCCAGGAGGTTCTGGCTCAATTATTATCTGTTTGTGTCATGAGTTTTGTTAGCCTAGTTCTTTCTAGATTATAGTGGGTGTAGACTACTGGAAGTAAGTTATGCTGCTCAGAAACCATCATAAAACACCACTGCTGTTTATTTCTTGTTCATCAATTGTCAATGTTCCTCAGGCAAACCTCATAAAAGCCAATAAATATACTATTTTAATGTGTTAGTGATTCTGAAGAAACAAATTTTTTAGATCTTTTGTTTTCTCTTTTGAAGTTGAATTCAATGCACTAAGATGTTTTATTATCACTTAATTCTCATGCTAATTTCTCAACCTTTGAAGGAAATAAGTAACAGAATGTAAAGGGAAAAAGAATACCAATCTCCATATGGCAGAGGAATAAAAGCTATGATTTGTTGACTTCTTACCCTCTTGAAATTTTCTCAGTCAATTATGCATTAACACTTATCCTTGGGAAATAGCAGCAGCAAAATGGCAGAACAAAAAGCCCTGGACCCTCCTTCCTTCACAGAGACATTGATTCAACAATAATACATGGATCAATCCCTTTGTGGTAAATCCAGAAACCACATAAGCAATGCCTGTTCGCTGGGCAAGCATGAAACCAGCTGCATCAAAGATAGTAGGAAAACTTGGGACACTCATTTACTTGAGCCCCTGCCCCAGGGCAATCAGGAAACAATTCACAACTCTTTTGTTTTGTTTCCTAGGGACAAAAGAGAAGATTGGAACATAAATCTACTTTCAGACTCTGGGGGAACTCTGCAAGAAACTAACTACTATCTGAGCTGAATATAAGCACTTGTAGAAAATGGCAACAAGTTGAGGTCTGCTAACAATAAAGGTGACACCATGAAGTAACACACATTCACTGGACATTTCCCCCCCATCTCCAGCTCACTCCCATTTGAAGAAAATGCCCTCGGGGATTTCTGACTTCTCCCTAAAGAAATAAAGAGCTGGAGTTAGCATCCAACGTTTTCAGGTTTTCAGGGGGCTGACCAAGGAACTGGCTCAAGTCTCCTCCAACTTGGAGTGCTGATGGGACCTAGCATATTTTAGGCACTTGGATATCACTGAGAACAACAACAAAAAAATTCTCTGTGGCTTTCTGCTGTTCCAGATGACCCATGGTGCAGCAAAGAGGATAATAAAACTTAGCAGCTTCTCTCTGGAGGGGAAAGGACAGTGGAGCATGTATCCAATAATTCAGTTTCTTCAGAGGCTGCCTAAGGGGCTGGTTTGTGTCTGAGATAACTCAGAATGCTATTGTCAGGGGGCTACTGAGAACAAAAAGGAGCTGGTTGGCAGATGAGAGATTAACACCAGGGGAAACCAGAGAGTATGAGGAAAGATGGAAAGGAAAGGAAAGGAAAGGAAAGGAAGAAAGAAAGAGAGAGAGGAAGAAAAGATGGAGGAAGGGAAAGAAAGTGAAAATTTTGAATTCTCATGCAATAGCCCAGAGATAATGAAACCCCAGAAAAGGTTTTGAGATTACCAAAAATCCCTAGCTGGGGTAATTGGTAAAAATCTATACTTGTGTGAAGTGAGTAAAGACTGGGAGAAGTGGCTGTTTTTTCAAATTCATGCATCCCAACACAAAGTATATAATGAAATAGGAAGACATATCCTAACTAAAGTAATAAAATTAATGTCTAGAAATAAACTGTTAGGAAATGGAGGTATATGAATTTTCTAACAAAGAATTCAAAATAATCTTTATTAATATGTTCCCAAGCTCAGGAAAACAGTGCATGAACAAAGTGAGACTCAATAAAAATATAGAAAAACATTCAGTGCACCAAATAAAAATTTTGGAGCTAAAGAATAAAATAACCACCTTTAAAAACTCACTAGAGAATTTCAACAACAAACTTGATCAAACAAAAGATTTTAGAATTTTTCAGTCAGAGGACAAAAAAGAAGAAAGAATAAAGAAGTATGAAGAGTAAAGTCTAAGGGATTGTAACACACTGTCAAACATACCAACATATGTATTATGGGAGTTTCAGAGAACAATATAAAAAGAAAGAAGAAAGCTTATTTGAAGAAGTAATAGTTGAAAAATTCCCAAATTTGGAAAAGGAAATTTACATCAGATTCACTAATCCTGCCAGATCCCATTAAAAAAAATGAACCTAAAAGCTACAGAGACATGTTAAAAACAAATTGTCAAAAATCAAAAAGAAAATTTTAATACTAGCAAGGAATATTTGCACTCATATGTCCGTTGCATCATTTTTCACAATAAGCAAGATACATACCCAACCTCATGGTCTCTAGTAAGCAAGACATATACCCAAACCAATTGTCCACCTACAGATTAATGAATAAAGAAAATGTAGTATATACATACTGTGGAATATTATTCATTCTTAAAAAGGAAAGAAAATCTGAATGGTCCTTGACAGATTCTGAGGAGAGAAGGAAATGGAGAGTTGCTATGCAATCCATATAGAGTTTTAGTCATATTAGTCAGGTGTGCCTGCAGCCATACCACTGTGCCATCAGATCCCATCAGATCTTGGAAGCTAAGCAAGATCAGGCCTGGTTAGTACTTGGAAACCGCCTGGGAACACCAGGTGCTGTAGGCTTGGGAGAAGGACCTGGCAACCCACTCCCAAAAAACCAATCAGCCATAGAAAACCCTATGAATAGCAGAGAAACACTGACAACAGTGTTTCATCTATTGTAGGTAGGGTCACTATGAGGCAGTTCAATTCAAGAGCACCTAACAACAACAGTCAGATCTGGTGGTGCACCCCTGTAATCCCAGGGACTCAGAAGGTAGAGGGAGAAGGATGCAGGTTCAAGGTCAGAAGAAGTCCATGTAACTTAGTGACTCCATCTCAATTTCAAAAATAAAAAATTGGCCTGGGGGTGCAATTCAGTGGTAGAACATTTGCAAAGTATATGTAAGGTTTAGTCCCCAGAACCACAAAAAAAGGAAGGTTTTGAGTGCTTTCTGATGCCCTGGGTTCCATCCCCAGGACCACAAAAATGGGAGAAAGACCTGGCAACCCACTCTCAAAACAACCCTGAAACAATCAGCCATTGAAAACCCTAAGAATAGTAGAGAAGCACTGATGTAGTGCTGGGGATGGCATAGTGTTGGGGAATACTTCATTCTGTTGTACACAGGGTTGCTATGAGTCAGACCTGGCTTGAAAGCACTTAACAACAACAACTAGGAAGGCTTGGGAGAAGGACCTCAGGCAACCTACTCCTGAAATAACCAGCCATTGAAAACCCTATGAATAGCAGAGAAGTACTGACATAGTGCCCAGGATGGCAGTATCAGGGAGTATTTTGTTCTATTATACGTAGGGTTGCTATGAGTCAGACCCAACTTGATGGCAACTGACAATAACAACAACAAGTTAAAGCACACAGAGTTCAATTCACTTGTCCAAGGTCATATAGCTACTGGGTGGTGCAGGCAGGATCTTAACCCAGATTTCAGTCTAACGCCTGAATCTTAACACTTTTATTATTGCCTGTCCAGACTGCTAAACAGGTGTGGTGACAAAATACCTAATTAATTGTATCTATGGGCACTGGAATCTCTCAGGCATGAGCCAAGTACCAATGTTTGTTAACCATTGCCCTATGTCCAAGCTAAGGACCATGGGGCATACAAAAGGAACATAACTACAATCCCTTACTTCTTAGAAATTACAGTGTATATATAGACAAGTCTTGAAAACTTGACTGCACATTGAAGTCACCTGGGGAGTTTTAAAAATGATCCTAGTGGGTAAATCTCACCTCCAGACATTTGGATTTAATTGGCCTTGGCTGCAATCTGGATAAAATGATTTTTGAAATTTCTCCAGATGACACTAATATGTAGCCACTGAAATAGAGTAAATATTAACCAGGGTGGAATAGCTATCCCAGATTTTTCAGACAATCTAACAGGTAAGATAGATTTGAGAGTTGTGTGACGTGTGGGCTGGAGTTGTCAGAGAAAATTGCATGGAAACTTAATGCTGGCATGTATGTCTGATTGAAGTTTGAGTAGATGGGAGAGAGAATACAGATTTTTTTAAAAAAAGGAATGAAGGGTGGAATTAGCTTGAACATCCATGGGGGCAGTAGTGGGGCTAAGCACATGGCTTTTCTCCTAAGCACAGAACTTCCTGGGAATTAGGTTGCAGACAGCATTGCCAGTCCCATCTGGCTTGCAGCTGCTCCTGGCAGTCATACAGGTTTATCTCCTGCCAGAACAGAATTTCTGGTAAGTATCGAGCACAATGGGCCAAATACCACTTGAAGCCCAGAAGCTGAGAATTTGGCATCTGAACTCCATGAGAATCAAGAAACTCAGTGCCCACTCATCCTCCATAGTGTCTACATCATACCTTTTAGGAAGGTAGATGTCTATCTATGTTTTATTGATGATGCAAAGGCATTTCACTGTGTGGATCACAAATTATGGATAACATTGTGAAGAATGGGAATACCAGTGCACTTAATTGTATTCATGAGGAATCTGTACATGGACAAGGAGGCAGTCATTCAAACAGAACAAGGAAGCACTATATGGTTTAAAGTCAAGAAAGGAGCATGTCAAGGCTGTATCTTTTCACTGTGCCTCTTTAATCTCCATGCTGAGCAAATAATCTGAGAAGCTGAACTTTATGAAGAAGAATGCGGCAGTAGGATTGAAGGAATATTCATTAACAACCTGCATTATGCAGATGATACAACTTTGCTTGCTGAAAGTGAAGAGATTTTGAAACATTTATGATGAAGATTAAAGAATATAACCTTCAGTATGGATTGCATCTCAACATCAACAAAACAAAAATCTTTGCAATTGGTTCTGTAAGTAACTTCATGATAAATGGAGAAAAGATTGAGGTTGTCCAAGATTTTGCTTTACTTGGTTCTATAATCAATACCTATGGAAGCAGCAGTCAATAAATCAAAAGATGCATTGCATTAGAAAAAGCTATTGCATATCCTTGCTATTGTGAAAAGCGCCACATTGAACATGGAGATGCAGGTTTCTCTGTGATATGATGAATCAACCAAAGTGCCCTTCAACAGAAGAATGGATATAAAAACTATGGTATATATACACAATGGAATACTACTCAGCAATCAAGAAAAATGAAATAAGGTCATTCGCAGCAAAATGGATGGAATTAGAGAAAATTATTTTAAGTGAACGAACACGAGCTCAGAAAGAGAAACACCACATGTTCTCACTCATATGAGGGACCTGATTCATAATTACAAGAAGGAAAAATCCTATTCAAAGGTTGCATCATAATAAAAGGGGGGAAGATAAGAATGATGTCAATATAAATGGACTAGAAAATGCATGTAATTGTTCTAACAAGATAAAAACAAAGACCACTACAGGAAAAGTTTCTATCTTAAACAGAACTGGAACCCAAGGACATATAGAAAAAAACTACTAAGTAAAAGATAGAGAAGACTTAGATGGGAAACTTAGATGGGAAGGGTGGGAGGGGGGAAGCATAGGGGAGGGTAAGGGGTAACCTATATGAGTAATGTTTATCAAAATGCATATATGGAAAATCACAATGAAAAGCATGTCAAAATGAATCACATTAAGATGTACATTAAAAATTTCCAATAAAAAAAGAAAAAGCTATTGCAAAAGACCTCTCTAAAATATTGAAACTTAAAGTTGTCACATTGAAGACAAGGGTGTGCCTGATTCATATCATTGTATTTCCAGTTGCATCATATTCTTGTGAAGGCTGGACAACAAATGGAGAAAAAAGAACTGATTGGTACTTTTGAAATATGATGCTGGAGACAAATGTTGAATATGCCTTGGACTGCCAAAAGAACCAATAGATCCATTCTACAAGAAGTAAAACCAGAGTATTCCTTGAAAACAAGGATTGCTACACTGTGTCTTACATATTTTGGATATGTTGCCAGGAGAGACCAATACCTGAAGAAGGACATCATGTTTGGGAGAGTGATGGTTTAATGAAAAAAAAGAAGACCCTCAACTAGATGGATTGACACAATGTCTGCAACAATGGGCTTAAACATAAATAAGATCGTGTGCCAGAGAGTGTCGGAGAGTGTTTCATTCTGTTGTACATAGTATCATTATGAGTTGGATCCAACTTGATGCCACTTAACAACAATAGCAAAACAGAAATTCCTATAAGAAATTAATAGATTTATATTCCAAAAATCAGAACAGGTTTCCTAGAAATACCATGCCTAGTATGTTCTAATTGCCTGCAGCCGCAGCCTTGTGGCATCCAATCCTGTCAGATCTCAGAAGATAAGCAAGGTCAGGCCTGGTTAGTACTTGGATAGGAGACCACCTGGGAACACCAGTTGCTGTAGGCTTGGGAGAAGGACCCAACAACTCACTCCCAAAAATCAGTCCACCATTGAAAACCGTATGAACAGCAGAGAAGCACTGAAAATAGTGTTTCACCAGTTGTACATACGGTTGCTATGAGTCAGATACTGACTTGATGGCACCTAACAACAACAACAACAATATCAAACATTCCTATATTCTCTTGGCAGTTCTAACAACAGACTTACTACCCAGTGATAGACCATGACCTGGGACCCAAAAGTCATTCTCAACCAGCTTCTAGACTAAGTATTGTGAAATGAGTTGATTCCTGAATTTTTAACCATGAACTATGTATTAATTCTGTATTTTGACTCATGAAACCTATCACCAAGTGAAATGAAGTAATGTATGCAGTATTTCTAAGGAGTAGATCACATATGCCACTGCAAAGTTTACACAAAAAAAGATTAGATTCATCACCTATTTACTGAGGAATAAATGTTACCACTACAGGCATTGCTAAATTACATGAACATAAGCTAAATTTACTTGAACATAAGCATTAGCTGTCATCAGATCTTGGAAGCAAAGTAGAGTCAGGCCTGGTTAGAACTTGGATAGGAGACCACCTGGGAACACCAGGTGCTGTAGACCTGGGAGAAGGATCTGGCAGCCCACTCCCATAAAACAATCTACCATTGAAACCCATATGAATAGCAGAGAAGCACTAACAATAGAGTTTTGCCTGTTGTACATAGGGTCACTATGAGTCAGATACTGACTCCACGGCATCTAACAACATCATCCACTGGGGCTGATTCATAAGAAAATAAAACACAAGGGAAAGAAAACTGAATCTTGAGATCCATCCCCGGTTCTGCCACAAATAGCTTGTATCAATTACTTTGAACATGTCTAACTTCTCTGGGCTCTAGTTTTCTCATCTATAAAGAGTGTAGAGGAGACAGAACACATATAGGGTCACTTCCAGCTCTGAAATGTCTGGACTCCCAGATCTGGACTGCTAAATTCCCTAAAAACAGTTTTCATGGACCAATTTGCAAGAAAAATGGCTTCAAGGACTACAGTAAGTCTCCAGGCAAGACAGATTGCAAGGCTAAATATAATCATTTTATTAATTTGGAGCTCTATTTTATAAATATCCATTTTATTTTGATATTAGTTCTAGTTCTAACCAGCTAAAGTATGAGAAAAGCCATGACACAGCCATATTCTAGGCAGCAAATTCCAAATATAGCCCTTAACAAATCAAATCTAGCAGTGCCCTCCATATCCCCTATTTAACTAATAGAATGTAACTGACATGATGCTAAAGGATTTCCAAGGCCAAGGTATAACAAACCTTCCCAGTGCCTTACTCCTTGGAACACTCCCTCTAGAGTAGCTAGCTGTAGGAAGTCTGACTACTCTGAGAACACAATGCTCTAAGGCAGCTCAGGCTATCCCTATAGAGAGCACACATGGAAAGATAGTGCCTGACTAGCCCCACGCAATTCCAGTTCATGCCAACACCACTCCACACATGTGAATGAAAAAGCCTTCTTGGATGTCATCCACTTAACCCTCAAATGACTGAGTCCAAGCCCAATAGTCATCTGACTACAACCACACCAAACATGAATTGGTCAACCGAGCCCAAGTAACCTAGAAAAATGTAAGGGAAAATAACAAATGAATGTTTTGGGGTGATATCCATATGGATAATAGATAATTGAAACAATATCCAAGACCTGAAAATTCTACACTCTTAAAAATACTCTTAAAACACTTATATGTAAAAGGAAGTTTGTATTGCAGCATTTTTTGCAACAGCAAGAAAGTAGGGTAAAATGTCCATTAGTAAGAGAATAAATAAATAATTATGGTATATCTTTACTGAGAATACTAATGATTAGAAGAAAAGTGAGGTAGATCTTATATGTACAAATATAGACATATATCCAGCTTATGTTATTTAGTGAACAAAAAACAAGAGGCAAAATGATACAATTTTTGATAAAAATGCATTTGATGTTCATATATCTAGACCATGTAACTGGGAATGGGGGAGGAGGGAAAGTGTAAATATAGTACATTAGAGGGCAATAAGTGCCAAGATGAAAAAGTCAATCAAGGAACAGGGCAGGATTTCAGAGAGTATGCTAACAAACAAGCAAAACTTTTTTAATAGGCAGGGAAGTCTTTCTCAATAAGAAGATAAATTCAAGTAAAAGTCTGAGGAGGTGAAGAAATGAACCATGAGAGATGTTTGATCAAAAAGTATTCAAAGCAGAGAAGGCAGGTTCCACTCCTAACTCTAAATACTCACAGATTTACTTTAGCAAAATCCTCCACTAAGAACAACATATTAACATATTTGAAAATCAAAATTAATATAAGATATCACTTTTAAAGTTTAGTAATATTTCTGAAGATACTCAGATCTCATGTACCAATTATATTTTGGAAGATCTCAGATACTGACACAGAAATATAAATCACTAACATCGGGATTTCTTATAAAATTTATATTCTCAAACATGTACAAGTTAGTGAAAACTCTTCTTAAAACAAATAATCTAGACTTTGGATTAAATATCCAGGTAACCAAACCCTAGGCCACCTTCTATTAGTTCTTTGGGTTATAAGAAGAACTCTTCACCAGACTACATTATACTCAAAGCTATTTTGAACTAAATATTCAGTTATAAATAGTTTCTAGGGAAAGAGATGAGCTCTTGCCTAAAAGCTGTCCAAATTACAAACAGCTTATTAATCTTTATCATCTTCTTCTTTTGCTTTGCAAGAAGAATAACCATTATTTTTCTTGACTTGAAAACATAGATCCTTAATTCAGAGAATTCATAAGCAATACTCAGCTCACAGGTCTGTATCAGTCCTAGAAATGGCATGCTGAACTAAAAACAATTGATGGTTGAAACAATTTTCAACTGGATTTTGGAACTCTCCCATGGTTTAAGAGTTTACTTACTGACCAGAGCCTTAAGTGGGATTTCTGGCCGCTGCAAAATGTGAGACTATTGGGCCCTTCTGAATCCTACAGATGATGTTCAGTCATCAGCATCAAAAGAGAGACTCTCCTGCATCACATGTATTTGTAAGTTGTCTTACAATGTTGTTTGGCCCTCTGTGGGAGGCTCAGTGTAGGCCCAGTGGGCAGAAACAGAGCCCTGGGATTTGCAATGTATTCCCTGAGGTCCTTGTTGTTATTGCTAGGTGCCATCAAGTTGGGTCCAACTCATAGTGACCTTCATAGGGTTTTCAGTGGCTGATCATTTCAGGATTTTTAGGGGGAAGTGGATTGCCATGTCTTTCTCTCACTTTTGCAGTGCTGGATATGGAACTCCAGTCCTCGGAGAGTGCAGAACAGCACTCTACCAACTGATTATCCTGCAGCACAGATTGCACAGATTGCGAGTGAGTTCCACAGAGGAACCCAAGCCTCAGATCAGCCAGAAACAGGCACCACTGACCCACTATCACCCGGCTAGTGCAGGGCTGGCTCCACAGACTGTGGAGTGAGTTCAGAGTAGGAATATGAAGCTGCATCTCTCCTGTGAGAGTGCCATGAGCAACCCACCATCATCCTACAACCCAGTGTGGATTGCACAGATTGCAGTGTGAGTTTGGTGCAGAAACTGAACTTTAAAATACATTTTAAAAGATCATACACCACAATCAGGTGGGTTTCATTCCACAGATGCAAGACTGGTCAACATTTGAACACCAATTAATATAGTTGAACATATCAAGAGACTTTTGCAGACAGAAACCACATGATTAGCTCAACTGATGCTGAGAAGGCCTTCAACAAAGTACAACACCCTTTTATGTTTAAAGTACTAAAGAAACTGGGCATAGAATGAACTTAGTTCAACATCATAAAGGCTATGTATGACAAACCCACAGTCAATATCATATTAAATGGGGAAAACCTGAAACCATTCCCTCTAAGATCCAGAACAAGACAAGGACATCCACTCTTTCACATCTTATTCAATATTGTGACTGAAGTCCTAACCAGAACAATCAGGTAAGAGAAAGGAATTAAGGAAAACAAATAGGGAACTAAGAGGTCAAATTATCCTTATAAGCAGATGACATGATTCTTTACCCAAAGGACCCCAAAAATTCCACTAGAAAACTTTTAGAGCTAATTAGCTCTTTCAGTAAAGTAGCAAGATACAAAATTAACATTAAAAATTCAATAGCTTTTCTTTATACCGATAGTGAACTAGAAGAGAAGGAAATTAAAACAGCAATCCCATTCAAAATAGCACACCAAAAAATCAAATATGTAAGAGTCAACATAACCAAAGACCCTAAAGACTGATACACAGAAAACTTCAAAACATTAAAGAAAGAAGTTGAAGACACTAGAAGATGGAAGGTCCTCCCTTGCACATGGATCAGGAAAATTAATATTGTGAAAATGGCTCTACTATCAAAAGCAATATATATATTGATTGCAATTTCCATCAAAATTCTAATGGCAGACTTTGCAGAAATAGAAAAAAATCCTAAAATTGTTATGGAACCAGAAAGGCCACATATAGCCAAAACAATCCATAGCACACAAACAGTGCAGGAGGGATCACAATACCTGACTTCAAACTATACTACAGGGTGATAACAGCAAAAACAGCTTGGTACTGGTACAACAATAGGCTTAAGGATCAATGGAACAGAATTGAATACCCAGAGCTATACCCACACAACTACAGCCAAGTGATTTTTGACAAAAGGACTAAAGATGTTAAATAGAAAAAAGCTTCTTCCACAAATGGTGATGGAAAAACTGGATATCCATCTTGCAGAAGACTGAAAGTAGATGCCAATCTTTCAATCTGTACATGAGTCAACTCAAAATGGATCAGTGGCCTCAACATTAAACTGGAAACCTTAGCTATGAGAAAAAAAGATAGGGAATACTCTCCAGCATATAGGCATAAGTGAGTATTTCCTCAACAAGCCTCCAAATGCCCAGGAAACTGCACCAAGGATGGATAAATGGGATTACATGAAGCTAAAAACCTTCTGTACAGCAAAGGAAATAATCAACAGAGTACAGGGAGAGCCTAGAGAATGGGAGAAAATCTTTGCCTCGTACACATGTGACAGAGGACTAATTCCTAGAACATACAAAAAACTTAAGAAAGCAAACACGAAGACAAAAAATAACCCAATAAATAAACGGGCAATGGAACTGAACAAACCATTCTTAAACAAAGAAGTATAAATGGCCAAAAAACATATTTAAAAATGCTCAATATCTGTAGCCATTAGGGAAATTCAAATCAAAACAACACTGAGATTCCTTCTCACTCCAGTAAGTATGGCCAAAATTAACAAAATAAATAATAACAAATGCTGGTGAGGGTGCAGAGAAAAAGGAATTCTTTTACACTGCTAGTGGGACTATAAATTAGTTCAATATTGAGCTACCTTGGAAAACTAAAAATAGAACTGCCACATGACCCAGCTATACAATTCCTGGGAATATATTCAAAGAAAGATAAGTCCTCATCCCACAGGGACATTTGCACCTCCATACTTAGTGCAGCACTCTTCACAATCATAAGGATATGGAAGCAACCAATATGCCCATCAGCAGAAGAATGGATTGAAAAACTGGTATATATACACAAAGGAATATTACTAAGCAATAAAGAAGAATCAAATAATGTCATTTGCAGCAAAATGGATAGAACTGCAGAATATCATCTTAAGTGATCTAATTCGATCCCAAGAAGAGAAATATCATGTGTTCTCACTGATATGTGGGGGCTAAATCTAACTTAAAGCAAGAAAAATAATAATTAAATAAAATTATGCAAATGAAGATATATAAAAATGAACATACATAGCTAAGAAGGGAAAATATAAGCCACATTGAAAGAAGTAGGGAGGGATCAGTGAGTGGGAGCTTAGGTTGAGCAAGGGAGAAAGGTGAACGGAAATAAAATAGATCAGAAAAGGGGAAGAAGAAAATCTCAAAATATTGATGCAACTGTATCAGTACATGGCAAATCTGGTTCTGTAAAACATGTAAGCTGATGAATGTGTAAGTGAAGTGGATGGAATAGTTGCACAATGGATATAACAAAAGTCTTACTACTCTGTACTGCACCAACATTTATAAACAAATAAATTAATAAGTTGCAATGATAAATGTGTTTGTCTTCAAAAAACTCACATTGTAAATTTTAGAAAATTAATATTAAAAATATTATTAGAAAATTAAAATGAATTAATATTAAAAGAAAATTAAAGAAAACTTAAAAATATATCAGTATCCCAAGACTATCAAGTGATTTAAGAAAGAAGTTGCATAAATGATTAATGAGAAATTAAAGTTCCAACATACATCTTCACCATTTCACTTTCATGTTATATTAATGTTAATGAAAATATCATTCCACATTCATATCAAAACTATATTTCTTGGTGGATGCAGTTGCAGATACCTATAATCTCAGCAACTCAGGTGGTGGAGGCAGGATGATCATAGTTTCTAGATCAGAGGTAACCTATTAATTTAGTAAGACTGTCTCAAGATGAAAAATTAAAAACGGACTGGGGGTGATGCTCAATGGTAGAGCACTTGCAAAGTATGCATGAGGCCTTAGGTTCAGCCCCCCAGTACTGAAAAAAAAAATAATAACCAAGAACAGTATTTCTTCCTTAGCTATAATCACAGATTGAATATATATGTTGTTGTTGCTAGGTGCCTGGAGTCAGTATCCAACTCATAGCAACCCTACATACAACCGGCAAAACACAATTGTCAGTGCCTCTCTGCTATTCATGGGGTTTTTAATAGTAGATTGATTTTATGGGAGTAGGTTGCTGGGTCCTTCTCCCAAGCCTACAGTATCTGCTATACCCAGGGGGTCTCCCATCCAAGTACTAACCGGCTCAACCCTGCTTAGCTTCTGAGATCTGACAGGATTAGACACCACAACTGCAGGTTGAATACATATATACATATATATATATATATATATATATATATATATATAGCTAGAATTAAAAAAAAATCAGTAAGAGCATTCTGTGAAAATCAACTAGCTATATGAAATTTACAACATTACACTTTTAAAAAATAATAGTTTGTTTCTTTGCATTTCAACAAACTGGTAGTTAAGCATTTACCAGCACATCACTGAATATATTTACATAAAAATAATCCATTGATGTAAACCAAAGGCCAATTTATAGCATGTGAATATAGTTTTTTCTGTAATAATTCAGGAGAAAAAAATTGGTGAAGAATTAAATCATCATATGATTTTAATGGAAACATTTTTAAGCCATAACAACAGTACCATATTCAGGCTGAAAGTAGAAATTTAATTTTAACAAAATAATATCATACAAGACATTTAATTAATGTTATTAAATAAAATCAGTATAACTATCTTAGTTTATTGAATTTTATACACTTATACTGAAATTTTCCATTAACTTTATAGTTCTATAAAAGCTATAAGCACTTATCTACTCATTCCCAGTAAATGATAGAGACACTTAATATATGCCAGGCACAAATTAAGATGCTGCATATTTCAATATATCAGTGAACAAAATAGAAAAGTTTATTCCTATTTTGTTCATATATACTGGCCTAGAAAAATATAGTTCGACACTGGATATTTGTACTTTTATAGGCTTTTTAAAAAGACTATACATCTCTCAAATATGAAAAATTATTTTCTTAGAGGCCTTGTCAGACTGTAACTATTCACTACCGAGAGGGCTGAATAGCAAAAAAAGCATAAAGCCTAGTCAACACTAAGGAGGGTGGACATGGGCTTTTGTTACTATTTTCCTTTAATATGTGTGTTTTTGTAAATTATTATGTTAGTGAATTTATACTGCTGTAACAAAATACCATAGGCTCAGCAATTCATGAAGATTTATTTCTCACAATACCGGAGGCCAGGAAATCCAAGATGGAGGTGTTGGCATCTGGTGAGGACTGCTCTCTGCTTCTAAGATGATGCCTTGGACATTGCATCCTCTGGGCGGAGGGACACTAGGTCCTGACAGAGCAGACTGGGGAAGAACATAAAGGACCAAACTCCATCCAAACCTTTTACGGTGGCATTAATGCATTTATGAGAACGGAGTCCTCATTACCGTCATGTGCCAAAGAGCCCCACCTCCTGTCACTGCTGCACTGGGGATTGTGTTTCTCACACATGAGTTTGGGGGACATATTTAGACTTTATCAATCATCAAAACTAAGTCACATTTAACCTTCATGATTTCTGAAATAAATTCACTGATTACTAAGCTCTTACACCTAAGGGATTTTACCCTTTTTAAAGATAGAGTTTGGTGAAGTTTTTTTGGGGGGGAGGGGGGAGGGTCCTGGAGGGCT
>VMDO01017063.1:0-30283 GCA_007922755.1 Pedetes capensis | reverse complement strand
CTTGTGCCTCAAACTTGCGATCCTCATGCCTCTGCCTCCTGAGTCACTGGGATTACAGGCATGCGCCACATGCCCAGCTTACGGATAGAGTTTTAACAGAGTACAGCAGTCTCCCCTGATCTTCAGTTTCCACAGTTTCAGTCACTCACAATTAATCATGGTCAAAAAATATTAAATGGAAATTTATGTTGTAAATGGGGTGCTGTCCTGGGGGACGTGAGGAAATCTCACAGCATCCTGCTCCATCTCACCTGAGATGCGAATCCTCCCCCTGACCGGCATATCCACATCATGCATGCTGCCTCCCCACTAGGTACTGAGTAGCTATTTCAGCTATGAGATCAACAGCAGTATCTGTGCTTGGGTGATCCTTATTGTACTTGACAATGGCCCCAGAACACAATAGTAGCGATATGAAGCACAGCATAAATGCAGAAGGACAGATTAACCCTGGCACTATGGGGCAACACTGGATAGCATGTAGGAAAAATCATAGCACACATAGGGTTTTGTAACATATGTGATTTCAGGCCTCTACTAGGAGTCATAAAATGTATCCCTATGGATAAGAGGAGACTACTATAATTTAAGGGGCTGGGATTTAGCTCAGTTGGTAGAGCACTGCACTGCGGTCTCTGAGGTTCCTAGTTCAATTCTCAGTGTAATTCTCAGTGTAATTTCCGAGTTCTCAGTGTAAATTTTTGCACCGCAAAAATGGGAGAAGGACCTGGCAATCCACTCCCAAGGCAATCCCAAAACAGCCATTGAAAACCCTATGAGAGTCGCTATCAGTCAGATACCGACTCAACAGCACCTAACAACAACAACTTTAATTTAAGCCTGCAGCTGTACCACTGTGGCATCCCATCCCCTCAGATCTCAGAAGCTAAGCAGGGCTGGGCCTAGTCAGTATTTGGATGGGAGACCACCTAGGATCACCAGGTGCTGTAGACTTCAGAGAAGGACCCAGCAACCCACTCCCAAAAAACAATCAGCCATTGAAAACCCTATGAATAGCAAGGAAGCACTAACAATAGTATTTTACCTGTTGTAGGTAGGGTCACTATGAGTCAGACACAGACTTGAACTTACCTAACAAAAACAACAACTACTATAACTTAAAGTGACTAGGTGTATTAGTCAGAGTTCTCCAGAGAAACAGAACCAACAGTTCATATATATATGAACTCATATACATAGATATAGATATATCTAAATATAGATCTATTGGCTCACATGATTTGAGAGGTTGGGCATATCCAAAATCAACAGGGTAGACCAGTAATCTGGAGACTCAGGAAAGAATTTCAGTTCAAGTCCAAAGGCAATCTGCCAACAAAAGGGAAGTCAGTCTTTTTTATGAAGGCCTTCAATTGATTAGATGAGACGCATTCAGACTATGGGAAGGTAATCTGATTTTCTCAAAGTCCACCAATTTAAATGTTAGTTTCATTCAAAAAATACTTTCACAGGAACATCCAGAATAATGTTTAATAAAATGGCCGGACACCATGGCTCAGCCAGGTTGACTCATAAAATTGACCATCACAAAAAATTCAGCATTTACTGCTTAATGGGTAATTTGCAAAATGCATATGAAAATATTTCAAATGTTATGCTTTTCCTTTTTTTTTTTTTTTTTGAGATAAGGAATCACTCCTGACAAATAACTATAAATTGAACTCTGGCAAATAACCATGAATTAGATTCTACTGTATTTAAAGTTACTCTAGATTTTCCTGTTATCTGTTACATCAATTTGAGCTGCAATAAAAATGAAAAGCAAATTAAGCTGAAGTTATTAGAGAGTAATTTAGACTCAAAAGGAAAAAATGACAGTGTCAGATCTGAGAAGGATTACAAAGAAATGAAAGTCAGTTATACTCTCCATGTTGCCATTTTAAAGCTCTTTCACTAAAAATAAGGGCACAATGATAATTTAAACACACATACAGACATAAAATAGAGAAGAACTAAAGAAAAACGGTGCCAAAGATTCTGCCAGCATATTAAAGGAAGGAACTGGTGGGGAGGATCAGAATGCTGTAGAACAGAAATGAAGTCTCACTGGGAATGATGAAAGGACTATAAAGGTTCTCAGTGTAAAGAAGTGGCTAGAAAGAGATGCATCCCATAGATTGCCTTAAGAGAATTTGGCCTGTGAAGCAATAAATGTGCTAAGGTTTAGGACTGAGGAGACAATAAAGATAGAGTCAGAGTGCAGCCAATGTGCATAAATCAGTGACAATGCATTTCCAGCTTCTTTGCTCCTCATGACCCCAGGCCTCAACTAGAACCACATGCTATTTTCACTGAAAGCCAGGTTGGCAACTACCATGTCACCCTGCATCTTTATTTCAAAATACCCAGCTGAGAATAATTATGTCAGGAGCTTAAATAGCCCAGTCATGCCCAAAAACAAACTTTCAAACTTTCCTTGTCCAAGAGGAATTTATGTAGTTTTCCTTTACAGTAAGACAGTTATGATCAGCATAGTGGACCCTGGCTAATGCTTCACCCAGATTCCCTGAGACACCTTCTACTGTCTCCACATACTGCTACTCAGGCTTTGGTGTCCTGGTGCCTCCAAAGTCCTCTACCGGAGATTATCTTCCATGGGGTACCCTGGCGCCCTAGCACAGCTTGGGCTACAGGAGCAGAGAGTCAAAAACACCTGAAGGTTGACATCCACCACTCTACATCTCTCCCACAGCACATGTCTACAAGGGGAATGTGGAAGCCCATCTCCTCACCTCAGGTCAAGACAACTCTAAGGTGTGTCTTCCACTCAGCAACACTGCTGTAGGATGTGGCTACAACCTCCTGCGAACTTTCCCTGAGACTGGGCTCCTCGCTTGGCTTCTGCCTGTCCTATCCTGCCTCCCCCATTCCCTGACCGGTTTCTCCTGGGAACACTTCCCAGTAACTCACTTTCACAGGCAATTCTTGTCTTAAGAAACCAGTGGAAAATCTCTATCATTGATGTTCTTTAGGGATTCAGAGTTCTGTTTAAACAGTACATGCAAAAAATACAAATATAAACAAAAAAAGTCCAAGTCTGTTATACCAAGTCCCTGATGCTATATAGCCACAGTCATAAACAAACAGAGAATTAGGGCATCTCAATTCCATTAAGTCACCAGCAATGTTATAGATTATGTCACTAATAGCCTGCAGGTTGCCGTAGCACTGTGGTGTCCGATCCTGTCAGATCTCGGAGGCTAAGCAGGGTCAGGCCCCCTTAGTACTTGGATGGGAGACCACCTGGGAATACCAGGTTCTGTAGGCTTGGAAGAAAAACCCAGCAACCCGCTCGCAAAAAATCAATCCGCCATCAAAAACCCTATGAATGGCAGGGAAGCACTGACAATAGTGTTTCTCCTATTGTACAAAGGGTCACTATGAGTCGGACAGTGACTGGACAGCACCTGACAACAACAAGCCTGAGGGTTAGGATGAAAAGTAATAAGATGACATGAGGAGAACATGGGATTTGGAACCAAAGAGATATGGATGCAATATTGGCAGAACAAATTACTAATTGTTGCGGTTTGGGCTCTAGCCCAGCTGTGATTAGAGCTAGCCTACAACATAACAAGTTAGGCAGTGATGCAAATGAAGGACTTCGGGAGACCTTCAGTTGGTAAAGCAGGGAAGGTAAGGTTTATTGGGTGCTCCCCTGATGGGGTGCAAGGAGCAAGCAACCCTTACAGAGCAGAGCTCTATGTGCTCTCCAAGTGCTGGCTCTAAGCCTGCAGCATGGAATGCTGCAGTCTGGGTGCTGGTACAGCTCAGCCTTAAAGGCACAGCCACAGCCGCTGGTGTTCCATGGAAGTTAGTTGGTCTTGCCTCTCGCCACTCGCCTTCTCTACCTCCCTCCTTCCCAAGGATGGGAGGAATTGGGCGGCTCTTGGTGGCTTGCTTGGATCCTTCCGCTCTTCAGGGCCCCTGGTCTTGATCCCGCCAGCTTGCTTGCAGATCTTGCCAGAGTAGGGAGCACTGGTCCAGGTGATGGGGATCAGGTGGCAGTTGAAGGATGGTCAGAGAGATGAGGGTGGAGGGTCCAGGAGCCCTACTTTTATAGGGTCCTGGAGGGGTCACATGTTGGGGTTGAGCCAGTCAGAGCACACACCTGACAGGTACAGCAGGCAAACTGACATACCTGCCAGGTGGTGACAGTTATTACCCGAAAATGCTGAAGGGAGCCAATGAAATTTAGGGTAGTTAGAGTAGGTCAGGCTGGCCAGGGGCCATTTTTGCTCACTCGATGGGCGGGGCTGGTTTGAGTGAGTGAGATGAGCCCTGGGGTCAACTAGGGGTCAGCCCCTCAGGCTGTCATGAGGGACCCTAGTTGTGGGATATGATTTTTAAAATCCCCAACATCTAGTCACATATTCTTCTTTAGATTCAGAATCTGTAAAATGGTAACATTTACCTTAAAGAGTTTTTTAAAGTAAATGAGTTAATGTCTAAAGTATCTGATATATAGTAAATGCAAATTATTTCATTTTGTTTTCTAGAGGGAATGCTTTCTCACAAGAAAAACGGAGGTGATTGAAAGGTCTTTTCCTACAGTGAAAGACCTGGAGGAAGAGCACTAATGACTTCTGTCACTAGCCACCAGTTTACATTTGGAAGAGAACTACATGAGAATTTTTTTTCTGACTCTTTACCAGTTACTTTGAGGTTTTCATGAATTGTTGAAGCTTCTTTCACTCATTCATTAATATGTGTTTATTGGGTGGTTGTATCACAAGTCCTGGGACACACAAAGGTAAAATAGATTGCTTCAATGCCAATAAACAAGTAAACAAATAAGTAGTTAAAATAATTAGCAATGGTGATAAATAGCCCAGGGGCAATGAACAGGGAGATGGGATGAAGTAACTGAAGAAGGGAGGGGGGCAACACTGGTCAGTCAGTAGATGCCTCTCCAGGTAGGGACGTTTGAGCTGCATCCTAAGGGAAGACAGAAGCCCATCTCCTGAAGATCAAGGAAAGGGCCTTCAGGGAAGAGGCAACAGGAAGTTCTAAGGTGGGAGAGACCTTGGTGTCAGCTGAACCGAAGTTATATGAATTCCGAAGATCATAGCAGAAGATGAAAACAGAGAAATAAATGGTCAGGAATAAGGTCATGTGGTTCCTCACATGGAATGGTCTGACTTGGTAGAATACAGACAAAGCCTTTTTATTCCTATCCAATCTTTGTCCCTAAATAAATTACATTAAATCTCCCTTACCAACCCCTTAATGACACTTCAGGCAGAATTTACAGCTTAATAGCTAATTTTAGGAATAATAAAACATAGTCCAATAAAATTAAATGGAGTCTGAGACTTAATCCTCTAGTGGAGCTTAATGCCCTGTTCTTCTAGCAAGGCTGATCAACGTGTGGAGGCCAACACTGTCAGCTCTTCCAACTCTCCACTTCCTCCCCATCCCTCTTGTGGGTCTCACCTTCTCCAGGGTTTGGAACCTTGGAGAAGATAAGAGGAAAGGGGAGGAATATCTCTGACTTCACAGCAGTGGCTGCTGGCCCTCTTCAATTGTTGATGCTCTCTATGTTACAGACATCCAAGGGCTGGCTCTCTCACATGGGAGATGTGTGAGTTCTTTAGGAAGCCTGGCAGAAGACACTCGGTTCCTTAATGTCGACCACCCATTCAGTGTGACCTGCTACAACACACTCTGACTTCCCATCCTATCCCCAGTGATATGTCCTACAACCTCTGGCTTCCAGCAACTTGGCAATACCTGATTCCCTTTCACAGTGCTCACCTGGTCCCTGGAAGGATCATCATCCTTCCCATACTACCAGTAAAGAGATGACTTCCCTAGTATTCAACCCTCTTCCTCCTACTCTTGAACTTTCCACATTGTGTTTTCAAAAAGGCACATGAGGGGATTAATTAGCCCACTACATAAGCAAACATCTAGTTCAAACATTACTCACCCTTTCTTCAGACATTCCCAAACTCTTGAGGGCATCTCTTGGAGTACTACTATTGTACTTGGCTTTGAAAGGAAAAGAAAAGAATAGGAAAAAAAGAAGAGAAGAAAAAAGTATTCTCTGGAATCTAAATAAATTTCTATCCTTTTTCTAAAATCTCTTAATTACTCAGGGCTGACCACTAATGAACAGATGTGGCCTCTAATATACTCCCTAGCAAGGGATGGTCATTCTCTCTTCAAAGCCCTCACCCAATCATCCTAAAATGTATGTTTTCATCTTTTCTAGAAATAATCCCTTGTAATAAATGCAGACACCTGAGAAGAAGTATGATGGGTTCTTCTCTTTTTCTAATTGATCCTCTTGTTTTGTTTATAATGAAGGTGAAAATTAGGTGAGCTGGATGCCTTATTTTCATCCTGTGTAAGCAAAGAAAATAGTAGAGTTGGAAAAGCTTTTCTTGACCACAGTTAATCTACACAAGGGTACAATAAGAAAAGTGAAAGAAAGTATTGTTAATTATTTTGGATCCTAAAAGTGTGAAAAAGAAAAGTTAGACAAGACAGACATCAGAAAGTCAAAGAACATTAAACCTTTATCTCTGACAGTTCTTGATGATATGTGATTAAACATAACCATAAATCCATAAACCAGCACATCATCCTATGATTAATATGCCATGTATCAGTACTCAGTACATAGAGCAAACCAGCTTTGAGGAATTTGAAGCTTCAGCGAGTTCTAAAGAGAGTAAAATTAGGAAATGGTTCCCATGGTATTACTAGCCACAGGATATTGATACCCAAGTATCCATTCCAGATATCTATAGAGCACAGATCTAAGTAGTAAAACACAGTAGCCCAAATCAAACAACTGACCTGGGAACTCTTCCCTCTTCCTTAAGTCTGCAGGTACAGCAAATCAGGTACATGAACAAGGCACCTTTGTTCTCAAGGGTCACCCACACACATGTTTTTAATTCTATTAAAAACAAGTGGTGATTAAAGTCCTCTGAAAACACTGGGTTTAAGTCATGCAAGCTGAAATTATTTTAGGTAACAGATCTACAGGATAGTTCCTCTCACCAGAAGAGGAAAGAAATAGTTGAAAACTTGTGAAATAAAAAGCATATTAGCTTCATTTTCTACGAAAAATAAACTTCTAAAATCAAAAACTAAGACAGCAAAGCTATATGAATCTGGTGTTTTTTTATTTGCTTTAGTGTTTTTTACTCCAAAAGTAAATATGTGTGTGTGTTTATATGTGTGTGCATTTTTGTGCATGTGGGAGAGAAAAGCCAGAGGGAGAGAGAGAAAGAGGGAGAGAAGAGGGGAATAAAATAGAAAGTAAAGACAAAATTACAAACATTAGCCAAATTATTTTGAAGCTCCTTTAGAAGATCAGCTTGGGGACTCTAAAAGATCTATGAGCACATAAAATTCTGTTATTGTAATAATATCAGAAATATTACAATTAACCTAAAAACCACTGTTTTGGTATTAATCCCTAACTAGGAAAGCACATTAACTAGTTTTCCTGGGTCATATCAAGAAAAGGGCATAAATTTCATTTTAGATGCCTAAATTCCCCATTTTCTCTTCTTCCTGGATATTGCTTATTTCATTCCCTCTGACAAATATTTTCCTCTCCTTTGGCCTCACTCTTACTCATCTTCAAGGTGGCAGAGTTCCTTGCTTTTTAAATTATTTTTTCTATAGTGCTTTTGTTGAGTGCTTCGGCTGGTGTTGCTCAGCTCCAGATCCTCTTCCAGAGTGATGCCTCCTCCTCCCAGGGGCCATATCCTGCAAGAACCCTATGAGTGCCTGAAACTACAGAGAGTCCCAAACCCTACCAGAGGTATATTTGAAACTTAGGAATAGTTTCATTCTGGAATTTTCCATTTGATATTTTCAAACCATGTTTGACTATAGGTAACAAACCACAGAAAGCACAACCACAGATAAGAGGAGGACACCATGTTTTATGTAATGCTCAGGTTAGAATTCTGCAAATTACATTGTGCAGTCATTTGTAACTGGCTCCATTAAGTTCTGTCAATAGGAGGAAGCACTAGGGGCAGATTAGAAGACACAAGGAGAACAGAGGGGATTTTCTTCCTGTCTCTCTCTCTCTCTCTCTCTCTCTCTCTCTCTCTCTCTCTCTCTCTCTCTCTCTCTCTGTCTCCTGTTCCTGTCTATATTTCCAGAGCAGTGGTAATTCACTTCAGCATCAATGGTTGGCTCTGGCTACCAGTAAACTTGAACACTCACAGAATCAGCCTCACTACAATTTCTTAGAAGCACTGGGAGCTGCCACATGGGCAAAGGTCTGAGACCCAACTCTGCAGGGCCTCTCACCCAAAATCCCAGATTAGAGAAATATTTTGTTCCCTCAGCCTCAGAGGTAGCAGCTTCTTCCTGTAATTCTTTTTTTATCTGGAGGACCTTATGCCATTATTTTAATTTGTCAACCCTTAGATGCTTCTGTATTACTTTGTCAGTGGTGTAGAAATTCCCAGTGTAATTTCTTTTTTTTAACTGGACTCAGCTGATATAGCTATTGGTACTATGTGTAAGATCAGGAAATATTGTCAAAGATAAAATCCTAGGGCTGAATTGGTTAGGCCAGAGACCTTGCACATTTACTGAACTCCTTGTCAATTAAAAATGGGATACTGATTATCTTAGCCATGAAATGCATCATATTTTACTCATGTGTAATAGAGTGAAATGAAGTGACAATAAAGCAAGAACTTAGAAAACCAGGAGAATCTTGCACCTGACCCTCAGGGTAGCAGTGATAACCACAAAACTGTTGGTCAAGATTTATTTTTATTTACTTATGCCCCCTGAGAAGCTTACAAACAGAAACAAACGAGCTCAAGATTTTTTAACTCACTTCAAGTAAATGAGAACTTCTGTGGTAGTCCCAAGATAATCTTCTGTCTTAAAGCTATGTGATAGATATTGCTGAAAATCAGACACAAAACTTAATTGTGCAGGTTGAAGCATTACAACAGAAACTGAATTCACAGATGCAAGCAGTCTCCTTTGTGAAAGTCAGGGTACCAAGTAGAAAAAGTGTATCAGTTAGCTTTTTCTTGCTGTGACAAACACCTGAGAGAAATAACTTAAAAGGAGGAAATATCTATTTTAGCTCACTGATTCAGAAGTTTCAGCCCAAGGTTGGCTATCTCCATTGCTTTGGGTCTGAGGCAAGGCAAACATAGTGGCCAGAGCATGTGGAGGAAGACGCTATTCACTACAGGGTTGCCAGGAAGAAAAGAGAGAAAGAGACAGGAATGGGCAAGGACAAGATATACTTTTCAAAGGCATGCCCTCAGTGACCCACTTCTTCCAGCCAGGCCCCACTTCCTAGATTCCATCGCTTCCCAACAATGTTGTCAAACTATGATGCCCTTGAAGGGCTAATCCACTGATTAGATCAGAGCCCTCCTGAACTGATCACATCTCAATGGCTGTACCCACTGGCTTGGGTCCAGATCTTCCAGACATGAGCCTTTTGACGCATACTTCATATCCAAACTATAACAATGTGTGACCTCAATCCTTGTAATGAGGACATCTGGGTAGTAGACTCAATTGGGAATGGCAATTCTGGTCTCCATATTACTAGGAGTCTCTCCTGAGGAGACTCACTTGCCCCTGCTTGAAGATCCTAAAATAACCCCTCTGAAGCAGGTGCCTCCCAGGAGGTGTCTCATTGAGGCACTTTATTAAGAAGATGCCTTTATTATTTCTAATCCATTAACTAAAGGTTAATGTTCCGGGGAATAATGCAATATCTGACAGAGTAGGAGATCACTTATACTCTGAGAGGATGGCAATTTTTAGCTAATTTATTTTGCCATAAACATGAACTATGTGTGGGAATTTATGCTAAGAGTGTTGGGCCAAAGAAGAGGAAACATAACTATGAATTGAGCCTAAGATATTAATGTGAATATATTTACTATAGATTATATATTTAATGTGAGGCTGAGATGCCAAAATTCCCAGAAATATAAAGAAAAAACAGTTATCAGAGATGTAGGAATGTTGGGGTGGGTTTATCATGTGTTAACAACAACAAAAACAACAACATTGTCGATGGGCTTCTTTTCCATTGACTATTCTCAAGAAAGACTAGAAAAGAAACCTTTCACTAAAAACTTGAGATCTATAAATTAAAGTAAGGATTACCAACATCCTTGAAAAGATTGATACAGCCACTGAGGTAGCTCTTCAGTTTCAGTAAAGATGATGTAATCCCACACTGACAGAAACTATAAGTGGCATCATTTAACTTCCACAAACAAGAGGTGGTGTGTACGATGACTTTAGCAAGAAGCACGACAAAGCAGTAATCAGACATTTTTGACCATCGGGATGGAGATGTGATGGGAATGTAGTACTTACCCATCATGTACAAGGCCCTGGATTCACTCCCCAGGACCATATGAAAAAGAAAAAGAAAAGGAAAACTTTGGCCACAATAATCTTTGCAATGGCTAATTATTACAATGTTCTTAGGAATGAAAACAGATAAATAGCTTATTAAAATATCACTCAATCTGTATAACAGGAAAATCTCCAAATCTGGTGGCCAAAAGTTTGATTTAAGTCACCATGATAGAGAATCACAGCCTCTTGACTGAAAGGGATCCAGATCTCCTTGCAGAAAAACACTGCAGTATCACCACATGCGATAGCCTTCCCCCAAAAGGAAAAGAGGCCATTACAAATCAGGGTGACTGGGCATTGAGGAAAAGAAAATACCTAGATCTTTTAGAACTGTACACTAACTCTAAATTGACACTAATGTCCAAAATGCTCTTCTATCAAAAGGCTCCATCTGTCAAAAATCATGACTGGGTAATGGGGGAGGTGAACATGAGCAATGTAGAATGATGTGCACATATGGAAATGTCATAATGAGACCCATTAAGTAAATAGACAAATATTCAGCTCTTCAGTCAGCTCTATGATCAAATACCACCTCTATTGTGAAGTACTTCCTAATTTTCCTGTAACTAAACTCAAATGAATGTCTCCTTCATCTGTATGCTATCATATCCTACATTCTCTGATTATAGGCCATAACTGATGCATAGTAAACTACAGGTATCTGTCTCCTCCTCCCCACCACCACCCTCACCTAGACTAGAATGTCCTCAGAGATAGAACTCACTTATTTAGCTTTATATTTCCCCCAATACTGGTACAAAATATATTCAATATTTTATCAAGTTGAATTGAAGCAAAATCTAAGAACTGCCACAGCAGAAGCTACAATTTAAAAGATCTTTTCTTTGGTCTTCATAACTAGCTCATTTCCAAAGGTCTTATTTTTTCTGGGTTTCTTTTTTCCAACTGTAATACCAAATTCCCAGCACCTACTTTACTGACATTGCAAGGACCAATAAAGTAATATTGCCTGGCAGTTTTAAGATCAGTGCATACAAGATACCCTTTTTTGTTTGTGGGGATTGCCCCGTCTTGATCTTTCTGTGGTGAGCTTCACCAAGAGCCGTGCTGTTGCAGCATCTGCTTCCCTCACCTACACTGTCTCCCTCTCCTCTCCTAGCCTCATTCTCTTATTTGACCAAAGTCAAAACCTATATTGTTCTCAAATAATATACTGAAATTCTTAATAAATGTAATGAATATTAAAAACCTGGCATAAAATTAGAGGTCATTGGATTTTTCTGATATTTTGAATATATCTTATCACCTATTAACTCTATCAAATGCAGTCTTAACAATGAAGTGCTTACATTTAAAAACTAAGACCTGACTGAGATTAATATTATCCAAAGAACCATGTACAGGGTGGAGTTAGTCTAAGCAGAAAGAAGAATATATTTAAAGGACCTGAGGCAGGGAAGAACTAGGTGTCCTCCAGGAGGTTCAAGAAAGACAGGTGGCTGCAATTTATAGGGAAGTTTTGAGTGAAGCAAGATGAAGTCTGCTAAGTAAGCAGGTGACAGATCTAGTTAAAGATTTTATTTTTATTTCAAGTTATCAGAGAAATCTTTGCGTTTGTATTTCTAAATACCCCTGTGACTATTATGTGAGGAATGGATTGCTAGGGAGTTGGACCTAAGAAAAAAATAAATAAAAGATAAAAGTAAATTCATTCTTTCAGCCAACAAATACTTGTTAAGCATTCAAAGGTGTTCTTCAAGCTTATTTTTTACTGTTGAAAGCCAGGAAGTACACAAGAAAAAATAAGCAGCATATTAATTACTATGCTAAGTTGAATAAGTTATTTTAAAATAAACAGATAAATGGAGAAGACAATGTTGAAGGGATGCAACTTTTAGCTGAGTAACAAGGGAAAGATTTCATAAGGATAAACACTTGCATGAGGACCTGAAAGAGACTGAGCAGCAAATCATGCACCTGTCTAACAAAAGAGCATTCCAGAAAAAAGGAACGAGCAAGGCCATGATGGCTGGTTTACAGCGTGTGAGGGGAGAGTAGCAGATGAGGCCTTGGAAGTAAGAGAAGAGATCATGGATGGTCTTGTAGGACATCTCAAGACCGTTGACTTTTACTACGAGTGATATGGAAAACCAGGTGGTAAGGAAAGATGTGATAGGACCTGACACATGTTTTCACAGGAACACCCTGGCTACTATGTTAAGAAGCTGTAATCAGGCAAAGGAAGAAATAAGAAGACCCATTAGGAGGCTGTTGCAATAAGCCAGAAGACACAGGATTGTCATTTTTGGGTAAAAAAGGGGAAGAAGGAAGAAATGCTTTGATTCCAGTTATAATCTGAAGGTAGAACCAACATTATTGATGTTGGACCAGATGAAAGGTAATAGAAAGACAAAACCCTAATAATTTCTAATAATTTCCAGCTAAACAACTAGCCAAATAAAGATGCAATCTGCTGAAATGAAATGAAAAGCCAATTTGAAGAAGTATGTAAAGTGCTCCATATTGAATTAAGTTTGACATTCAGGTAGCAATGATAAGGAGGTAATGATATTTACAAGTCTGGAGCCCAGGGAAGCAAGACATTTTAAAGTATGACTTGAAGTGCTATTAGTGTGTGTAGATTTTATGTAAATCCAAGTGATGAAATTAGATGACTTTTGAAAATGGCTGTAGACAGGAAAAACAAGAGAAATAAGGACTCACCCGTGACTCTTTAAAGTATTTAGGTATCAGAATGTTGTAAAGGAAATGGCAAAGGAAACCAAACAAGAGTAGAAATGAGTAGAAGAAAAACTAAGAGAATGTGTCACATAGAAGCTAAGCAAGAAAATGTTTTCAAGAAGCAAGTGACAATTTTGTCGAGTACTGCTGTTTGGTCAACAAGGGATGAAGTATGAGAACTGATTATTGGACTTATTAATATGAAGGTAATCCACTCCTGAGGCAATCCTGAAACAGTCATCCCTTAAAACCCTATGAGGGTCACTATGTGTTGGATATGACTCCACAGCCTTCCAGGCTGAGGGGCTCATTTTCTAATATGATATTTGAAAGTGCTTCTCTGCTATTCATAGGGTTTTCAATGGCTAATTGTTTCAGGAGTGGGCTTCTGGGTCCCTCTTCCTTTCTATCTTAGTCTGGAAACTCAGCTGAAACCTGTCCACCATGGTTGGCCCTGCTGATACCTGAAATACTGGTAGCATAGCTTTTAGCATCACAACAACACACAAGCCCCCAAAGCATGACAACCTGACTGATACATGGGGAAATAATAATAATAATGTGTTTGTTTGTTTGTTTGTTTGTTCGATGAGGTCAAGTCAGATCTGACTCATAGAAACCCTATGTACAACAGAATGAAACACTATCAACACTGTGCCATGCACACGATCGTTTTATGTTTGAGCCCATTGTTGCACCCACTGTTTCTTCTCATTTTGAGTCATGCCATATCAGCAAAAGGAGGTCCTAAGGACTTTATTCCATTCCCTTCATTAAGGTCCACTCTGCTTTGAGGAAGAAACTCTTCCTCAATCATTTCTTGAATGCCTTCCAGCCGGGGGTGGGGCTCATTTTCCAGTACTATATTTGGCAATACTTCTCTTCTATTCATATATTTTCAATGGCTAATTGTTTGAGGCATGAAATAGGGGTGCCAGGTCCTTCCTCCTAGTCTGTCTTAGCTTGGAAGATCAGCTGGGTGGCCCTACTGGTATCTGTTAAGAGTGAAAAACTAAAAATTAAAAAAATACTTGATTAACCCAGAATCCTATATCCAGTGAAATTATCCTTCAGAAGTGAAGGAGAAATAAAGACTTTCTCAAACAAATAACAATTGAGGGAATTTGTTGCCAGTAGACCTGTTTTGCAGGAAATACTAAATAAATTCTTTAGCAAGAAAGAAACGATAAAAGCAGGAACTTGGATCTACATAAAGAAAAGAAGAGCATAGCTAAAGAAAAAGCGAAGGCAAAATTAAACCTTTGTTTTCATATTCTTTCCTTTGATCTAACACATAATAGTTTATTCAGAATAATTACAACAACAACGTATTTGATTATAATTTATATATGTTTGTGCATGAGCTAAATGAATGACAAAAGAATAGACACATGTCAATGAAAAGGAACAGAGAATTAAGAAATAAATCTCCATGAATATGGACACAATGAGCTTTTGACAAAGGTCCAAATAGAGTTCAAAGGAGATAGTAGAGTCCTTTCAACAAATGGTGCTTGAAGAGCTGAACATCCATCCAAAAAATAATAATCCATTAACATCAATCTATACCTCATACCTTGTTCAACAATTAACCCAAAATGAATTACATACCCAAAAGTAAAATGTAAAACTGTAAAACATTTAGAGAAAAATTTCTTGACCTTGGGGTAAATATAGTTCTTAGGTTTGACATTAAAAACATGATGCTGTACACCATGTTAAACCTGAAAACAAGTCTCAACAAGTTCAAAAAATTGAACTCATAGCATGTATCTTCCTTAATCCTAATGGAATAAAGCTAAAAATCAACAAGAAAGACTTTAGAAATTATACAAATGCATAGACAATAAGGCTTGAAAATCAGTAAGTCAATGAATAAATCAAGAGGGAAATTGTAAAAATTTCTTTAAATGAAGATAAAAACAACACAAGTAGTAATAAGGGTAACATTTATAACAATAAATGCATTCATCAAACAAATTCCAAAGAAGCAACCTAATGATGCAACTGAAGGAAAAAGAAAAGTAAACAAATCAAACTCAAAATTAGCAAAAGAAAAGAAATAAGGATCATAGCAGAAATAAATGAAATTGAGGCTAAAAACAATTTAAAAGATTAATAAAATGAAGAGCTGATTTTTTGAAAAGATGAAAAGAATTGACAAAACTTTAGCTAAGACTAATCAAGAAAAAAGGGCTGGGATTTAGCTCAGTTGGTAGAACTCTGCTCTGCAGTCTGTGAGGTCCAGAGTTCAATTCTTAGCACCACGAAAATGGGAGAAGGACGTGGCAATCCACTCCTGAGGCAATCCTGAAACAGTCATCCCTTAAAACCCTATGAGGGTCACTATGTGTTGGATATGACTCCACAGCACCTAACAACAACAACAATCAAGAAAAAAAGAGAAAAGACCCAAATAAATAAAATCAGAAACAAAAAAGAGAAACATTATAAGTGATACCACAGAGATACAAAGGATTGTTAGGTATTATGAATAGCTACACACCAAAACATTGGAAAACCTAGAAGTGGATAAATTTTTCTACAAATATAACCTTCAAAAATTGAGCCATGAGAAGTAGAAAACCCAGAGAGAAGAACAACAACTAATGTGATAGAACCAGGAATAAAAAGTGTCTCAATAAAGGAAACCTCAAGACCAGATGCCTTCACTGATAAATTTTACCAATTTTAAAAGAAGAACTAATGCCAGCCAGGTGCAGTGGCACATGCCTGTAATCCCAGTGACTCTGGAGGCAGAGGCAGGAGGATCACAAATTTGAGACGAGAAGCAGTCTGTGTCATTTAGCAAGACTGTCTCAAAAAGTGAAAAAATGGGCTGGGGGTGCAGCTCAATGGTACAGCAATTGCAAAGCATGCAAGCGCAGGACCCAGGGTTCAACCCCCAATATGGAAAAAAAAAAAACTAATGCCAATTCTTCTCAAACTATTCTAAAGTATGGACAGGGAGGAAATCCTTCCAAACTCATTTTAAGACTCCAAAACCAAATAAGAACATAACAAAAAAAGAAAATTATAAGCCATATGCCTGATGAATGTTGATGTAAAAATCTCAACAAAATACAGGCAAACCAAATCTAATGGTACCTAAAGAAAGATTATACACCACGATCAAGTGGGATTTATCCCAGAGATGCAGAATGGTTCAACACAGGTAAGTTAATGAAGTAATATATCATATCAATAGAATGAAGGACAAAACCACATGATCATCTTAATAAATGCAAAAAAGTTCAACAAAATTCAACATTCACTCATGGTAAAAAAGAAATCTCAAAAATTAAGTATGGGAAGAATGCACCTCAACATGATAAAGGCCATTTATAATAAGCCAAGAGCTAACATACTGAATGGGAAACAAACCTTAAAGCTTCTTTCTATACATAATTGCACCTCACACGTGACTAATGATGTTGACCATCTATCATGTGCTTATCTGCCATCAGTATATCTGCCATCAGAGGTGCCTGGTCAACTATGTTGCCAACTTTATATCATCTGTTTGCTTTTGTATTGCTAAGACATGAAAGATTTTGATATATTTCAAATACAAGCCTTCTACTGGATAAGTGATTTGTGAATATGTTCTCCTAGTCTTATTTTATTCTCTTAACATTCTTTTGTAGAAAAATATTCTTAAGTTTGATAAAGTCTACTTTGTCTTTTTCAGAAGGATCATGTTCTTAAAAACCGCATTTTAGTTGAAATTGCACATATTTGTAGGGTATGTATGACATCTCAGTACATGAATACAATGTGTAATTATCATATCAGGATACCTGGCCTCAGATATTTCTCATTTCTTTGTGTAGGGAACGTTAAAAACCTCTCTGCTAGCTATTTTGAATTATTAATTATTGTTAATCATAGTTTTCCTATTGTGCTACAGTACAGTAAAAGGTATTCCATCTATCCAACTAACACCTGTATGCATTAACTATCTTCTCGCCAATCCTTCCTCCTGCATCCTATTCTTACTTCTCCCACTATTCTATTCTTGACTTCTTTGAGATCATTTTTTAGTGTCCATCCATAAGATGTGGTCATTGTCTTTCTATGCCTGACTTAATTCACTTACATAATGTCCTGTAGTTCCATCTATTTTGCTGCAAATGACAAAATTTAATTCTTTCTATGGTTGAATAATATTCCATTGTCTACACATACCACATTTTCTGTATCTATTCATCCATCAGTGAACACTTAGGTTGATCTCATATCTTGGATATTGGGAATAATGATTCAATAAATATATGAGTATTGCTATCTCTCCAACACACTTACCTCAATTCCTTTGGATGTATACCCAGCAGTGGAACTGCTGGATCATATTAGCAGAAAGATGCAATTTTAGTTCTAAAAAGAGGAACACACAAAAATTAGTATTAGGACCAAAACCTGAATTTATGATAGTTAACTCTATATAAAATGGAGTACTGACATCAGAAAATACAGAAGTAATCAACCAAGATAAGATATATACAGGTGTACCCATGTATTTTTTAAAAAAGCTAGAAGTCATATAAAGGAATACAAATACTTCTAAGGAACTTGCAGTTGGTTACTACTGAAAATGGAAACCAACCATGGAATGTAAAACAAACAATGTCAAATGAAAATATACTAAAGATAAAGTAATTATTTGAAGGAACTTATTTAAAACTCAATCACATTCAGAGTTTAACTTCATCATGTTTATTATTTGGCACTATTCATTTTAGAGGTGAGAAAAACTTAGGAAGAATATACAGAACTAGTTAATCCATGTATATCTGGTAAATGCATCCAGAAATGACATACTTGAAAATCATTAGGAATATCCTGGACCTATTATAAAAGAGTCATGCATTATTGCAATTTTAAGTATATTACAATTAGAATCTATGTAGGAAAAAAAAAGAGGTTTGCTGCCAATCAGGATCCAGGCCACAACATTCACCTTCAGAAAGAAAGTACTCCAGAAACCATCCCCAAAATAATAGAGTTAGAGGAGGGATTTGGATGACACATGAAATGAGGCTTACTGTATGGTTGGCAGAAGATAGCCAAAATGCCTTATGGAAGCATCTAAACTTATAATTGCCAAATTTTCTTTATAAGTTATAAAACTGCATAAAAAATCTAGCTTATCTACTTCCATTAGCATTGCTACTACATGAGGAAATGATCCATGAAAGTTAAGCTCTGAAAAATCACAGTACAATAATTTTGAAAATGACAGCAGAATGATTACCTTGCCTGTTAGTTACCTTTCTGTCTACACAGAAAAGTCAACTAATCAATACAGGAAGCAAAAATTAGAACAATCTCCTCCCCTCAAACAGCATTTGCTTTCACTTTCAGACACATAGTTAAAGGGGAGGGATACGTAAGTTTTAGCATTTCATCACCAAAGAATAGTATAAGATTTTATTGAGTCCTCTAAAATTAAGAACATTAATGGGATAGAATAGTCTGCCAAGCAATTCATTCTCAGCATTACTTTCTATATAGTCAATTATTTATTTGGCTTCTTATGGTAATCAACACATCATTGTATTAGTGTTCCACTATACTCAACCCCTGTTAAGTTGTGTTGACCAAGTGTTTAGAGCAAGAGGTGACATTCCTGCAACCCTCAAAGTAATATAACTTAAACTCCTGCACACTGACTTACTTGGCACTGCACTGTGTATCAGCCAAGCATTTAATTGCAACAAACAAAAAGGAATGTCAGACAAGGACATAAAGTGATAAAGGCATTCCATGATAAATAATAGAGAACATCCTGCAATTGTTTCTTTGGTTTTGCTGATGAATAAACTCATGCTTATACTGAACAATATACTATTGAGATTTTCTTCTATCAATTTTTTTTCAAATTGGGAGGTAGGCAGAAACAGTGAATTAGCTTTGTTCTTACTCTGATTAAGAAAAACAATGATCTGTTTTAAATTATTTTCCCCTGATTTCAAAGCCCTTGATTTTAATTGATGTTTACTGTATATTTTCTCAGCAATTAATAGACTGTATTCATCTATTTTTTCCTAATCTTACTTAAACTGCTTTACAATCACTTGAAAGCCTACTATAGATGCACACACATGCACATGATCATACACATTCTATATAACCCAGGTACCCAAAAGCACAACTGAACATTCAGAGACTATTTATTAATTGAACTAATTTGATTTAAGGGCTTCATTTTTATCTTCTTTTTCTTTCACTTGATCTTTAAAAACTTTGTGATCAGAAGAATCTTTTGGTTAGTGGATTTCTTCTTATATAAGAGGTGGATCCTGCAAATGCATTTCTCCTTTAGTACTTTCCTAAGTTTCTTCACATGTGCATTGCAAATTTTTAACTAATATTAAATTCTGCCCCTAAAAACCCTGACTGAAAGTGTCAGCAGTTTCTTTGAGATACATTGATAATTGAGAGGAATTTTCAATAGTCTGCTAGGACCAGAGCACCTCCCATATTATGAAGTACATAAAGTAGGAGGGAGATAAAGATATACCTTTAAAGATGTGATTTTAAAAATAAAGTTGATAAAACCTGGCATGCAGCAATCCCCAACTTAAACTTAGGTTTAATTGCAAACAGTCATTTACATGATTTGGACACAAATTTTTTCCATAGAGAGAATGGAAAATGTTGTTTTAGATGAAAAGAATAGCTCATAAAATTCTTTTCAGCACATAAAAAAGCATTCAATTAGTTGATCATTTTATTTAAGCATGTAGTATTAGCTAGGAAAATTCAGTGGCTAGAAACATAAATGAACTTGAGCTCTCATAGGCAGAGGAAAAAAGTTTACTATAAGGATATTGGGATGTTTTATGCACCCCAAGTCATGGGAATGTAACTGAACTCTGTCAAGACTTAGAGAGCCATCATAGTTTTTTTCCAATTCCAGTCCCTAATTATTTCAGTGACTATGCTTTAATCTTTTCTCTTTCTCTGCAGATAGCTTTTCTGAAAGCCCCGTCTGCCAAGTTCAATTCGTATTGCAAATTATAGCTGCTTCACACTTGTCAAGAAAACACTTTGCAAGTTGCAACCACATTCACATACAGACCTTCTGATCTTACTTCCAACTTTAAATTCTCAGGAAAAAATGATAAATTATATGTTATTGATCATGTTTTCATCTCATAGTCTGAGAGCGGATAAGTATCAGTTCATTAATTCAAAGACACATATTGCCAACCCAGAATACACTAAGCACTACCCTACATGCCCAGCTACAGAAGAAAATAAAGATTCTGTCTCAAAAGAAACATATTATAAAAGTGGAAGCCACTCCTTCCCCCATGTGGGGGATTCCACACAAGTTCTCAGCCCAGAAAGTGCTCTTGGTCCCCACGGGCCAGAGACTCCCTCCCACACAGAGGCCTGTGACAACCTTGCAGAGTAGTCTCCTTCCACTCTTTCAAGGAGCACCATCAGGGATTAGTGGGAGCTCCAGCAGCAAGAGACAAAGGAAACAGATAAAATTATCACCACAAAGGACGCCACTGGAATCACAGCCACAAAAGCCAGGATCCATGTCCTAAAAATAACCAGGGGCACTGACTGCTAAAATAAAAATTAAAATATATCTAAAAGTTTCCTGAAACAATGGAAGGATATAACTTAAGAAATCATTTGTCACATCAAAAACCAAGAAAATCACAATTTATATGGGAAAAGACAGTTGATTGACACCAACAGTGAAATGAAGCAGAGGATAAACTTATCTGAAAAAGATTTTAAAGCAACCATCATAAAGTGATTCAATAAAGGAATTATAAAGTCTTGTGAAATAAATGAAAAATAGAAAGTATCAGCAATGAAAGTTATCTTAAAAAATGGGAAGATAAACTAACCTGGAAAATGAACTTGAAAAGTCCCACTGAATAGGTTCAATGATAGAGTAAAAATGACAGAAAATATAACCAATAACCTTAAAGATAAATCAATAGAATTTACTCAATCTGAATAATAAGGAAAACAACAATAACAAAAGAGTCCCAAGAACCTATGAAACTATAAAAAGTGCTCATACTCATAACATGGGAGTCCTAACAGGAAAGGAGAACAAGTGGTGCTGAAAGAGAATTCAGAGAGATAGTAGCTAAAAACTCCCCAAATTTGGTGAAAGACATAAATTTACATATTTAAGAAGTTAAGGAAACTTCAAGTAGGATAAGTGTGAAGAAATCCACTCTAAGATACTCCTAAAAATTAAACACAAAGCAAAAACCATATAAGTAGCCAGAGAGAATTCCTCATCACTTATAAGAGAACATTAGTTCAAACTACAGAAGAGTTTTTCACCTGAAGCAATAGAGGCTTAAAGGAAGGGACATATTTCTCAATAACTGAAAGAAAAGAGCTGTCAACTGATAATCCTATATTAGTCAAACTGTCCTTTAGGAATGAAGAGAAAATAATGGAATTTATGAATTTAAAAAAACTGAAATTATTTGTCACTGAAGGCTGGATAAAGGATTTCTTTGAATATAAAATAAAGGGAATGATAAGAGAAGGAATATTAGAGCATTAGTCATGAGGAAAGAACAGTGAAAAGAGCAAACATATGAGTCAAACCAATATACTATCTGGAGGTGGGTGCCATGGTGCATGCCTGTAATCCCAGCTACTTGGGAGGCTGAGGACCACAAAATTGAGGCCAGAAGCAGTCTTCACAACCTAGCAAGACCTTGTCTCTAAAGAATCAAAATAATAAAAGGGAGGGATGGACATGCAGCTCATTGGGTGTACAGCTCAGCAGGAGAGCATTGACTTTGCATGTTCAAGGCCCTGGGTTCAGTACCCCAGAACTGAAAAAAATAATCCTACCTACCTTGAAAGTTTTCCAAAGAGTAAAAATGAGTGAGAATCGAAACAAAAGCTGTAACTCCATCAGGTACTTAAGACACTAATATTTAAAAGTTGAGAGGAGCCAAGCACAGTGGCACACCCATGTAATCCTAGTGACTAGGGAGACTGAGGCAGGAAGATCTCAAATCTAAGGCCAGAGGCAGCCTGAGTAACTCAGTGAGACTCTACCTTAAAGTGAAAAAAGAAATTTAAAAGGAGGGTTGGGGTGCAGCTCAGTGATGAGCACTTGCAAAGTATGTGTGAGGTCCTGGTTCAACCCCCAAGTACAGCAAAAATAATTAAAATAAAATAAAAGCTGGGAGGATAAAGGCATTTAAATGGAAGTAGATTTCCACTCTTCACTCGAAGTAGTAAAGCACTGATAGCAGGAGACAGTGATGAGTCACACATGGATTCTATAATATCCAGAGTAGCCACTAAGACAATATGAAGAGATATACTCAAAAATCTTTAAAACAAGATGAAATCTTAGCATATGCCCATCCCCATACCCCACAAGAAGGTATATGCCTATAATCCCAGCAACTTGGGAGGGGGAGGCAGGAGGATCACAAGTTTGAGGCCAAAAGCAGCCTGAGTGACTGAGGAAGATCCTGTCTCAAGATAAAAAATTAAAAAGGGGCTGGGGTGAAGCTCAGTGGTGGCATATGTGAGGCCTAGCATATGTGAGGCCCTGGGTTCAAACCCACAATACAGAAACACACACACACACACACACACACACACACACACACACAATGCTATCCTTATTAGAAATTTACAAAGAATCTATACCATAAGTGCTGTATAATTTCTGGTTAACAAACCTCCAAACAAGTATAATGAAGCTGGAGCAGGTCCAAAGACACAAAATTAAAATAATAAAACATACCAGTATGAACAAAGAGTCAAATAATTAGGGCTCTCTCTTATGAAAATATCAAGACTGAGAAGTCATAAGGATAAATAGAGGAAAATCAAGAAATAAAACTCCCTATTAAGGAAAAATACTGTGAGACTGGAGCTTGGGAGGACGGCTATCTGAAACATGAATGAGGTCAGATTAGCGCAGAAGGATGAAAGACTTGAGGAGAAATGTTGCCAAGAAAAAGTCAGAATCAATCAACTACCTAATGTGTCTGAATGTTTGAAAGGACATTTATAGTTCTGAAGTAGAGTTTGGGTAACAATTAATGATAGGTAAAAGAAATAACATAAATTTTAAAATAATTCATTAATATTTGGGGAAAAAAGGATATACAAGAAAGGAAGTATAATCATAGTAAACTACACAGTTCATATGTGAATAATATTTATACAGTCATTATAATACAAACTCTGAACCATGATCTAATTGTTGTTGTTGTTAGTTGTAGTTAAGTTGGATCTGACTCACAGCAGCCCTAAGTACAACAGAATGAAACACTACTCAACGCTGTGCCATGCACACAGTCTTTTTAGACTGGAGGCCATTGTTGCAGACACCAAGTTTATTCGCATTTTGGGTCACGCCACCTCAGGAAAGGAGGCCCCAGGGGCGTTACTCTATTCCCATCATTAAGATTGATTTTACTTGGAGGAGGCAACTCTTTCCCAGTCAGTTTTTGAATGTCGTCCAGCCTAAGGGCTCATTTTCTGGCACTATATCTGACAGTGTTTCTCTGCTATGCAGAGAGTTTTCAATGGCTCATTGGTTTGGGTGTAGGCTTATAGGTCCTTCTCCATAGTCTATCTTAGTCTGGAAGCTCAGCTGAAACCTGTCCACTATGGGTGTCCCTGCTGGTATCTGAAAACTGGTGACATAGCTTTAAGCATCACAGCAACATCCAAGTCCCCACAGCATGACAAGCTGACAGATATGTGGAGGATGATTTAATTAAAACTGATTACTATTTAAAAAATAGTTATGATAGTGGGAGAAAAGCATAAAATAGCTAAAACATCATTTTCAATTGAAGAAATTAATATATAATATGAAAAATTAAAAAGTCAGCATTGTGGTATAAACCTATTATTTTCAAGTAATGAAAACAAAAAAAGAAAATAAAGGAAATATCTAAAGATTGAAAGTGACTGTCCTTGAAGAATGGAAATTGCAGGTCTGAGCCCCTTAAAAGTATTTGACTTTTTAAACTTTGTATATCTATAACTTAATAAAAACTAAATGAAAAATAAATATTCCCTAAAGGCTCTGTTACATCGAAACAGAATATGATATACACGTCTTTGAATCTTTATTCAGAGCCAAGAATCTTAAGAGAGAAAAGAGCTGTGCAAGTGGTCCTGCTACATGTGTCTGGTGAAATAGGAGGATGTTTCACTTAGGTTTGTTTTTGTTTTATTCTGACTTTGAAGAAGTTTGGTGTTATTTCCAAACTTTTGGACATAGTTGAAAACATTTACTTCTAGTTCTTAATAATAATGACTAAAATATCTACTATTTGTTCCCAGTTCCAATGTCACCCCGCTGAAAGGGCTTCACAGGCCATTCCAGTAAAGGAGTACCTTTAACAGCTATGATCAGTCATCTTGCTTCATTTTCCTCATAACACTGACCATCATGGGACATTTTCTTGTTTGTGACATCTGCCCCCTTTCTCCAGAATGTAAACCCCTACCCAGCAAGGCTGACCTCCTTGTCTACTTATCATCCCCAACTTCTGTAAAAGTGCTGGCCCTTAATAGAACTAAATTAATATTTGATAAGATATATCATATATTATTATATGCTTTAATTCTTTCCTCTACCTCCTTTCCCAATTATTTCTAAAAGCATACAATTGGAAAATATATTTATTTGAAGCCCACCTGAGAGATTAGGTCAAATTTAATAGGATTGGAAATCCTATTGCCTAGTTTGAAATCCTATTTCCCTGTGTTTTTCTCTGTATAGACTGAATAGGTAACTTAACTTTTCCAGGACTGGTTGCTTCAGTCACAAAGTTATTTATATTAGCTATGTCATAGGTTATTTGAGGATCAATCATTTTGTTTTTTCAATTGAAAGATGGACCAATTTTGAAGAGAAAAGATAAGTTATTCCTTTCCTCTAATCCAGCACACCATTCTGACCAAGGTCAAGTTCACAGTGTTAAAAATCTGACTTGGCAAATGCAATGCAACTTTAGGAAACAAAGATAGTCACAGAAAACTTCTTTAAAAATTTAAAGCTCCGGAATTTTTTTTATATATTCACTGACATAATCTAGTTGTAATATGTTCAGGAAGAATGTCTCAAATAAGTGCATCTTAAGTGAGATCTCAGATGAGAAGTGGGTCAATTTGACTTGAGAGTTTATTTGAAGTATAAATCATTAAAAGGAAAATAACACAAAAGCAAGAAAGATAAACCAAAGGGCTTGAGAAAGGGAACACCATATCAGAATAATGATAGTGGCCCTAAAGGATATCAATACGTGACATAGGAACAAAAAATACAGGCGAAACAGATGGTAGTAGACAGTCGTAAGAAAGCAGTAATGACTTTATTAGTAATCTAATCTGCTAAAACATCAGAGACACTCAGGAAACAAATGGACTACATTGTGCTAAATAAGGTCATATGCAATTGTAGCCTGTCCCCCTCTGTGAAGTGGGTAATGTGAGGACAAAGATGAGTTCACCTGGCTCTTCAGAATCATCCCCATCACGTGACTTCCTCTTCATGGCAAAAAGCAACAGGTGGTAGTTCTACCCTGGGAATTTCCATAATATCTCATGGCAGAGGCAAAGGAATGCTTTGAACTGGGAGTGAAATAACTTGAGCCAATGAATTTTCTCAGAAAAAAGTATCTAATTTCCTGCAAATACTTCCAGAGTCTGCAGCAAGAAAAGGACAACATTGCCTTCTGTGCCCTTCCTAAGATGCATCATCACAAATAACAAACTAATCCCCTTCAGCAGAGCACAGCTACAGATGTATTTCTTAAGGAGACAAAAGGGGTATGATATTTCAGCAGTTCAAGACACTACAGTCTCTAGGATTCTCCAAAGGTGATTGTTTAGCTGGGATAAAATTACTTTTCATGTGTTTGTAGCCCACAGGCCAAAGTACATGAAAAAAAATAGTGCTACCTGTGTTGCTTCTATTGCATCAGGAAAAATTACGTTCATTCTGCCATCAGTAGAGTGACTGGAACTTTAATATGAGTTAACCTCTTACTCAGTGCCTGCTGGGATTTGCTGTTATTAAAATTAGACTATCCTGAACATTTTGTCAGAGTAGTTATCTCTGCAAATGAGCACAAAGCAGGCAAATATGAGATGCTTTGGGGAATTCAGTATTTACTCATTATATAAACATTTATGGAACATTTGTCTTTTTGCAGGGTGTTATGCAACATACTGGGAAATTAAAGTAAATAAGAAAAATCCTTTCCTTCATGGAACATCCAGTCCAGTGGGGGAAAAAAGACAATAAAAAATTAGATTTGATAAATACTAAAGGGAGGTTAGTGCCAAGCCCTAATGAAGTTTTCACCCATCTGACCTTTGCACAGAGACCCAGAGAATCTATCCAGGTTACACACTGCTGAGCACACAGGGTACATGGCAACCCAGCAACTCAGATGCAACTTTTTAGCACCAGAAAAAAACAGTTCAGAATGTATCTCCTACTAACCCTACTCATCTCCTACTATAATGGCTCAAGAGCTTCAGTACTGAATATTAAATAGAATACATTATAACAGTATTAGAAATGAATAAAGTCCGGACTCTTGGTTGGGCCCATTTTTATATATTAAGATATGGAAAGGTCAGCCAATGACAGTCGTGACTATTGCACAGGAGGGAGGACAGTAGGCTGTTAACACCGGCCTCCCTCTCCAGCAGCCCACCAGCAGCTTCCCTTCACCCAATACCCACAATTTCTACTGGTGTAATAGAAAATAGAAGGGAAATCTTCATTCAGGAGAAGAACCTTTGCATTCTATGGCTCAATACGCTCCTTAACACCACTACTGTAAATGTTACAAAGATGGATGGGGTCAGTAGATATAAGTTGTACTGTGAAATTTTTGTATGTTTTGAGATTTTCTTGTTGAGTTATTAATTATGTCCTTTTGCTTCAGATACTAATTGTTTTGTAAACATTTCTTTTCCTTTTTTTCTTTTTCTTTTGTAGTATTGGGGGCTAAACTCAGGTCCTCACACATGCTAATCAAGTTTTCTACCACTGAGCTGCACCCCCAGTCCCTTTTTCATTTCTCTTATTTTTTATTTTGAGACAAGTTCTCACTAAGTTGTACAGGCTGCCTCTGGCCTCAAAATCCTCCTTTCTCAGCCTCCACAGTTGCTAGGATTACAGGCATACAACACCTGAATGTGGACAATTCTAACAATCCAATGTGACAGATTTTGAAAACAAAGCATGAGATAGAATAAAAGGTTTCTAGGCCTGGGCTATAGACATTTCTGACATGAGTAATGATAAATGGTTAAATTTTTCGAGTCCTTTTGTTGCTCTAGTGCAATAAGAATCACAGATCCCCTGTAAAATAAATAAATAATTAAAAAACCAGAAACCCATCTTGTCCACCTCTACAATGAAAGCTACTTGTTAATGAGGTTTGCATGGCCTGGTAAATTGCTATTCCAAGTTGCTATTCCATTCCATGAGGTCTGGGGCAAAGAACATCCAACTACCGTGATAGTGCCACCAAAGTAAATAAACACTGAACCACAAATTATAGAAATTTAACAAGCAAAATTGCTGATTATTTTAAGTGGCAATTGGAATCCCAAAACAGAATTTAAATGAAGCTCAGGAAGCAAGTTTAATTTTAAAAGAACTGACTTTCTAGAAAAAGAAAAGTTACATAAATGGTGAAAATGTACTAAGATTAGCATAGGGTATGGGTGTGGCTCAGTGACAGAGCCCTTACCTAACACGCAGAAGCCCTGGGTTCTATTCCAAGTACCACAAAAAAGAAAGGAAGAAAGGAAGAAAGAAAGAAAGAGAGAAAAAGAGAGAGAGAGAGAGAGAGAGAGAGAAAGGGAGGGAGGTGAAAGGAGGAAGGAAAGAAGGAAGGAAGGAGAAGAAGAGACAGAGAGAGAAAAAGAGAGAGAGAGAAAGAAAAAAGAAAGAGAGAGAAGAAGAGAGAGAAAAGAAAGAAGATCAAAGGGGAAAAAATAGGCTATCATATAAAATTGTTTAAGATGGTGCAAGATGAGCATGAGGAATTGGAAGGATGCCACTCTTAAACAGTCCAAGTTTACAACATGTTGAAGGCATACCATATGATACTGAAGAGGTTTTGTGTAATAAATGAAAAACAACTGCTCCCCTGCCCAGGGTGACGAGTCAACACATTTCACCAACAAATCCATGATGTAGTATTTGTAAGATTTGTATATGATGGTGAAATGCAAGAAATCATTATTGGCTTCAAAAAAAAAAAAAACTGTCCTGACAGTAATGAAAACATTCTGGAATTAGACAATGGTGACGGTGGCATAATCTGTGAATGTACTTAAAATCACTGAATTGTACTCTTAAAAATGGTGAATTTTATAGTACGTAAATTATGCCTCAATAGAAACAGAAGCGCCCAAAAACAAGCAAAAGGCAAGATTGATAATGAAAAAAAAAATTAAGGCCTATTTAAAATGCCTTCCTCAATCCTTATCCTGTACTTTCATAGTACAGGATGTATCCTTCCTCTGTTACAGTCCTTGCCAAGATTGTTCTGTGTTATAGTTAGCTTTGTACTTCTCCAACTAGATCTTAATGTACTCAAGGAAATTATCTCTAGGACATATTTCTTTTGGCCAAGTATTAGCCAGCAGCAGCAACTAGTTTCCATTTTTTGCCTAGGAAGCTTTATAATATCCTTGCTATTAGAAAAGCTGTTGAAAATTCAGGTAACAAGAATTTGGCCCAGCCCAGCCTACATCCCAGAAGAAGCATGAGGTTATGGGACGTATTTTTCTAATCAAGGTCAACACTAACCAAAAAGATTAACCAGGCTGACTTAACTAACTTTGAGTCACTATGATGGTTAATTGTAGGTGTCAACTGGATACCTAGCCTGATACAGGATATCAACTTGATTGAACCATGGAGTACCCAGGTACTTGGTTAAATACTGCTACAGGTGTGTCTGTAAGGGACTTAGGGAATGAGATTAATAACTGAATTAATACATTCAGTATGTTTCCTTCCTCCCTGTGAGCAAGCTTCATTCAGTCCATGGAAGGCCTAAATAAAATGGAAAAATGGAGTAAGAAAGGATTCTCTCTGCCTGACTATCTTTGAATTGGTGTGTCAGTCTTCTCCTGCCTTTGAGCTCAGCCTGCCGCCCATACTACTAACTCCCCCTGGGTTACAGGCTTTCATTCTTAGACCAAAACTATAGCTTGGTTCTCCTGGGCCTCCAGCGTGCTGACTAAAGATCTTGGGACTTCACAACCTCCACAATTGCACAAAAAATTATACAGAAAATCTCACCCAGGGAGACTGAATTGGTCTCCATCAGAGAGATATATGTTTGAGCCAATGATCAATTTGATAGCTGCAGAGTGCAGAAAATAACTAAAGAGCCCAGGTCAGGCTAAATCCTGTTTTCTTCCTTCTCTAGCTATTTCAAAGTCTGGAGAAAGCTCCAAACTGAGGCAGCTCCAATGAACACTGTAGTCTCCCAAGCCATTGGCCCATCTTGAGCAGGTGTGCCACCTCAGTTTATCACTGGAGTTGTCCAATTAAGAGAACGTAATGGATCCCAGTGGAAATTTCACTGAGAACCAAAAGCAGAGTAATAATGAGCAAAAGCAAGGTTTTCTTGAAAAGAAGCCATCTCTTTTCCTCCATACTTTAAAAAAATTATTTATTCATTTATTTATTCCTTGTAGTCTAGGGGGTTAAACCCAGGGGCCTGCACATGCTAGGCAAGTGCTCCACCATTGAGCTGCATACCCACCCCATTTATAATTTATTTCAAGACAGGGTGTTACTAAATTGCACAGGCTGCCTCTGGTCTTGAACCCATGATCTTCTTGCCTCACCCTCTTGAGTTTCTGGGATTACTGGCACGTGCCATGGTGCCCAGCTCCCTCCATACTCTTACAGCCTTCGCCTTCAAGAAAGCTTCAACCCAAAGCAAGTAAACTGGAAAAAGGACAGCCTCTTCAACAAATGGTGCTGGGAAACATGGTCATCCACATGCAGAAAAATGAAAGTGGATCCGCATCTCTCAATATACACGAGAGTTAACTCAAAATGGATAAAAGATCTCAACATAAAACCAGAAACTTTAAAACTCATAGAAGGCAAGATAGGCAATACACTCCATCA